>ML792110.1:230817-250862 GCA_009831015.1 Picea engelmannii | reverse complement strand
GACAATTGGGATCTCAAGGTACCAGCAATACTATGGGCGTATAGATCCACATGTAAAAAGATGACTGGCCACACACCATTCAAACTAGTCTATGGTCAAGAAGCAGTAGTGCCCTTAGAATTTTTAATACCCAGCCTACGTATAGCAGCCATTACACAAATGACAGAACGAGGCGCAGTACAGGAAAGAATAAATCAGTTATTGTCAATGGAGGAAGACCGAATCTTGGCAGGATTCCATCAACAAGTACAGAAAGAAAGAGAAAAGCTTGGCAGGACCGCCACATCAAGAGGAAGACGTTCAAGGAAGGAGATCTAGTATTACTCTACGACAGTAAAGCGTTACAGCACCCAGGAAAGCTGAGAATGCATTAGCTATGACCATACGAGGTAAAAGTTGTCACAGGCGGAGGAGCTATATAGTTAAGAGATATAGCAGGCGCAGACCTCAGAGGAAGGGTCAATGGGAGCCCACTGAAGCTGTATAAGGACAGTCGACCACCCACCGCGCAATAAAAAAAAAAAGGCATGAAAACAGCATGATGGACAAGCTGCATATGAAACACGAAGTCAGCAAGGGAAAAGACAACCACCATATTGAAAAAGGAAACACGCAGGAAAGTCGGAAAAAGCAGGCTGACAAGATAGCAAGAAGCAAGGCAAGGACGGATGGGATGCCACATTAAACGTGCCAACTGGAGACGACAGAGCAGGCATAATGACAAGTACGAAACTGTTGCGGATGCATTGAACCTACAATTATGGTGCATTAATCGCACAATGGAGGAAGCGTCCTCGACAAGCTTCATGACGAACCCATACAACATACGAGCACAACAACAGTTAGTCTATTCGTGGAAGGAGAACAAGAAAAGAGAAATAGCAGCAAGAACGAAAAGAGCGAAACCATAGAGCTCACCAAAGCCATTCAAACCCCACAAATGTTTGACAGACACCATCATGGCACCATCAAAGCTTGCAGAACCAGACCATATAGCCAGATCAACCAGGACTCAGACAAGGTCGCAAGGACCATCGAAAGAAAGTGAACAACAACCACCAGAAATCGTCGATATTGACAAAATCTCGTCACCAGAGGGAATTCCAGTAGAGTCCACACCCATACTTGAGGAGGCCCTGAAACCATAAACAAAGGCCATGGAACAGGATACACCAACAGTAGCACATGAGCCCCAAAACAAAGAAGAAGAAACCCACCAGAAAATACCACAAAAAAATGTCAAAGCAGTTGTAGGAGCTAACAGAAGTGCACGCAACCCAGAAGCAGAAGTGCAACCAGACGTCCCACAAAGACCCATCCCATATTATTTTTTGGCTGAGCCGACGAGGGAAATGGCCACGGCTTGGGTAGAATGGATGGCGAAGGAGCAATCAGAAGCTACTGGAACTTTGATCCAACCATTGCGGCAAGACGACCAAATTCAGATACCAAGCTCACCTCGAAAGAAACCGACTACAGTGATTGTGCTACCTCGCATACCAGAGGGAGTACAGGTAGACCCACAACTATTAGGTCACATCGGGAAACTCAAGTATTCCGACCATGATGTAGCAGATGACACCAAATATCCAGAACTTGCACCGTAGGTCTTTATGCAGAAAATAGTCGTGAACCAACTCGGAGAAACCATCACTCAGCCACACCAGTGGGCCATTGGACTGGACAGAACATGAATTCTAGGGTTGTTGAAGATACCACACTTTGGATGAGGCCAATATGTGATGGCATGCATCAAATAACTGTTAGCAGTTATGCATGGAGGGGATATATGGCTGGACAAACCCGTCCACATAAAAGTCGAACTTATCATGTAGAAAATAGGCCTACCCACCGGGGGTATGGATCCCGCGCTGATTATGGATGATAAGTCCAAGGAAAAAGCATTGGCAGAAGAGATGAAGAAGAAATATGGCACCAACAGGGGAACAAGAGGCGTTATAATTAAATGGATCAACGATGCCGCGACACAATTGGGCACAAAGATCTTAGCCTGCAAACTGCTAAGAAAATGCCGCAAAGACGAAGTACCAGCAGGAGTCATTGTTGTTGTAGCTCAGTGCGCAGAAGGCACCTTCATGAGTTGGGCGCCATACCTATCAAACTTGTTCCAAATAGACTGCAAAGACACGCAAGATGCAGGTACAAAATTCCATTACTCATGGCTGATCACTCTCATAGCTTTCATGCGATGGAAAGATATCTCGTCCTAAGAGTTGGGCCACTAGCCAAGCATAAGAAGGAGAATGGAATTGTATTCGAAGCATACCTATGGGAGATACAAGAAGCCATCAGCTGAGCATGGAGAATAACACCAGAGTTTGTCGCACGATACGGGGACATCGCTAATTTCTGGGCTAGATGACAAGCCATGTGGATACAACCAAGGCAGGACCTGGATAAACAATGGAAATAGATGCGCTACTGCGTCACAGAGGGTGATATCGACATGATCATCAGCGAATGGCCTAATGAATGGAGGATTCCAACTATACCCAGAGGAGTACCGGAACAGATAGTAGAAGGAGGGGTTGTGCAGGCGGAGACACAACCTCCACAAATTCCAGTACCCAAGAGACGAAGAACAGGCCAACCCAAGTCAACTCAGGAAGACGACAGCTCAGAGCAGCTAGGGACGCAGAAGGGGAGGACAGAAACCACCCAGCCGACCAATGAACAGAGGAAATCGGTTGAGGGAGCACGGGAAACCGCACCGAACCCCATCACACAAGAACCAGGGGGGGCTAAGAGAACAACGATACAGGATGCAGGTGTGCGCAAGAATATGAAGGCACAACAACCACCACTGGATTACATAATCAGAGAGGATGATGGAGAGATGATTGCCAGGATGGTCCAAGACTACCTCGCAGAAGATTTTGATCACGCCACGCACCACATGGACAAATTGCAAAAGGAACTGATAGAAATGGGACAACTCCTTAAGAAATTCAAGGAAGCCCAGATCACGAGTAGTAGTAGAGGCACAGAGCCATCGACCACACAGACCACAGAAAGGGTGAAGGTAGAAGAACGTGACCCAGTTCTTCCGATACCGCATGCACATTCCACAGTCTACATAAAGCCTATCATGTTGCAAATGGATGAAATTGTGGGATAGACACCACTGAAGGATTTGGATCATATCCAATTGGTCTTGACATGGATGCCATCAAAAGCATTACACAAACTACAAGTTAGCGTCGACCACGAGATGCAGGCTCGAGCACATAAAAACTTAGTCGAGCTACAACAAGGAACAAAGATGCGGGAAGCGCTGGAAACAATTTGCGCACAGGCCCAATCGAAAACTAAGGAGGAAAAAGAGTGCAGAAACGAGCTAGAACGCAGAGTGGAAGAAGTTTTTGGGAAACTTCCAACTACTGCGCAAGGAAACAAACTCTCGGCCACAGAGAAGATCGACCAGATTGCGCAGGCAATTGATCAGTATCAAAAGGAGATCAAGACTCTCCGCAGACAGATTAGACCAACAACTCCACCAGCAGTGAAGGAGCAAAGGAAGTGGGAAGCAGCAATGCAGCTGCAGGAGCTAGAAAAATAGGTCATCACGGCAGCCAACTTGTTGGATAAAGAAGTGCAACTTTGGACAAGGCTGGAAGAGGATCCACAAGTCCAACACTGGGACAAGGAGGAGAAGAGGATCAATGCAACGGTCCAAGAACTCAAGCAGGGACAGAAGACCATACCAATTCCAGAACGAGTCAAGGGAATGCAAGAGCTGAAGAAGATACATGCAAAACTTATCACTGCATAAACACATAAACAAGAGTGTCAGGCTCAAATAGAACCATTGCAGGAACAGGTAGCAGAAGTACTTACGCAGGTAGAAGAAGCCAGAAACCAGACAACACAGACTCAGCTAGAATGCGCAGGACTGATGAGCGAGGAAGTATAAGCTCAGACAGTCGACACCATCAAGGAGAAAACCGCGCAGGCACTAACAAAAGCAGCAAATTTGCACGAACAGTTCCAAACAATCACCAAGGAGATCGAGGAAGCACAAAGAAACTAGGTGACTCGAGACGAGTCACATGTCAGTGTTGGGGGCCTATTGGCACCAGGCCGAAGAGGAAAGAAGAACGATCGTGGGAAAGAAAGCGTGCAGAAAACTAAAGTAACAACTGGCAAAAGAGCAGCATGCACGCATGCAAGAAAGCGTGCACAAAGGAAAGAGACATCTGGAGGAGGAGCATCACACGTATGGGAGAAAGACCTAACGTAAGAAGGGTTAGGGTTTTTGTAATATTCTCATGAAAAAGGCTGAAGAGCCTGAAATGTATAAATATAGATATGAAAGTATCATATAGGGTTGCTAGTTAGTAGTTGTTAGCAATTCTCTGTAATGTTTTGAGCGGTACGAACCAATTTTGTAAGTTGTTGAGAAGAGGAGACACAAGGAAAGGTAGATCTGAGGATTAGACCGCAGGCTATGGAGCCTGGTGCGATCTAGTTCACTTCACATAGATCTTACCCAGTTTTGTGGAGAATTGTAAGCGCGAGGCGCCGAAAATGCAGACTATCATAATACAAGAGCCAAGAGCCAAATCTTTGTGGACGTAGCCCAGGAGGGGGTGAACCACGGTAATTCTCATGTAATGTGTTAAATGTATGCATGTTTCTTCTTTCTTTCAACAATTGATGGTTAAATTGATGAATGAGTTAATACATTGTTAGGAATCTGCTTATACTTAACTTTAATCAAACTGGGGGATATTCGTATGCGAATCCAAGGAATAAGTACTCCCCCTTACAACTCACGGTATTTGACCTTAATAAAAAAACCTCTATCCCCTACTCTGCCCTAGACTGTAAACACCTGAGTCTTACAGCCACCCATTTAAACCTATCTCGGGTGAGACTGCGCAACACTTTCTGGGCACTGTGTTGCCTTCTGGTTTACCAGGAGGGCTGATAGTTTCAGAGGCTTTGTTGGAACCCCGAATGACATGAACCTTGGGTCAATAACTCAGATAACCCAAGAAGGGAAGCGAGTAACCAACACTAACGTAGATGTCGCTTCCTTTGCGGATCCATTCGATGGTGTAGGGATGCGGGTGCGACGTTGTTGGCAGGGAGAGTCGCTTGAAAACCTATGCTGAGATGAGGTTCTTCTTGCTACCGTTATCAATGATGAAGTGTAGTGGGGTACCCTTCACCCACATCTGTGAATGAAAAAGGTGCTCGCCTTCCTCTGGCTTGTCTGGCTCACCAGGCTGGAGCTTGGTGGTAGAAATGGTAGCATTGGGTTCTGCATCAATGATCTATCTCCCCCTTTCTGGTTCAGAATTAGATTCGGAACCCGCATTTGATTCAGAGGCTTTCACCTTGGCCACCAGCGACTGCTTTGAGCGGTAATCAACAGTGTTATGCTAGGGGCTCTTATGAAAGTCGCACCATTTCCCGGTATATTTCTTTGTCTTTCCGGTGTCCTTCTTTTCTTGCGGCTTGGAATGGTTGTCCTGAGGCGGTCCGTCTTTGTTTGTCCTTTGTTCTGTGGGTTGGGGCTGCCCTTTCCTGTCTTTTGCTGTGAGGGGTTCCCATGCCCAAATTTTCGCGTCTTTTGTTTGAGCTTCTGCTCGGTTTTGACGGCATATCTGTAGGCCACGCCCAAGGATGAGATGTTCAGAAACTCCATTTCGGCCTGGATGTATCTATGCAGACCGCCACGATACTTGAGCACTAGATGTTGCTCATAATATTTGATACCCAGCTTAGTGTGCAAGGTATGGAAGATATTTGTGAACTCGGGCACTACTTGGTCTCTTTCCTGCCGCAATGTGGTCCATTTTGTATACAGTTCGTCATAACTTCCAACAGGGTAGTATTGTTCCTTAATAGCACCCCTGAAGGACTCCCATGTGATTGCGACTGTAAATAATGAGGGTTCCTCTGTTTCCTTCTGCTCACAGAAAGTTTCCCACCAATCTTTAACATGGGGAACGACTTTGAGGAGCGCAAAATTAATATTTTCTCTATTCGAGAAGTTATGGACAGAGAAATACCCTTCTAGTAGATTCAACCATTTGTCTACAACATCTGCGTCTATCTAACCTTCAAAATAGGAATATCGAAGTTGATTTGTAACTTGAAGGGGGCGACGCCTCCGTTTGAGGAAGATGTGTCGCCTATTGGTAGCCACCAATGGATTTGCGCAAAACTATCCATCATCTTGTTCCTCTATTGCATGAGGGATTCCTCTAGCAACATTTTGAAGGGATCTCCTGTCCCGTCATCTTTCTTTTCTCCCGCCATGAGAGGTCTCTTGGGCATGAGAGAGCTTTTGTCCTCAAGAGAATCAAGCTCGAGATGCAATTCTTTGTACCCTGACCTCGTTGGGGACATGCATTAAGAACGGCAAGGAGCATACCGCTCTGATACCACTGATCCAGATTTTATGAGCAGAATGAAATGAATACATATTATTATCAAAAGATGCTTAACACAAAATAACAGATATACAATAAAACTAGTTTCTATTCAATAAGGAAATAAGTTGAAACTGTAAAATGCAGTAGAAAACAAGCTTGCTAGAATGGTGGCGGTTGCGCTCATTCATCAACAGATGATTACAATGAGGCTCTGAAGGCCTTTTTACAATAAGAAGGAATGTCAAAAACCCTAGACATCCACAAACCTAACCCTAGGAGATGAAGCGCCAAAAGTCATGTGGGCCTCGTTTGGGTAAGCTAGTACACCAACTTCCCAGGGTCGTAACTTTTGCATACGATCTTCGTTTTAGGTGCATGCTAGCCCGTTGGAAAGGTCTATTTGATGACTACACATATTTCATGTGGCGATCCTAATACATATTCATTGCGGCGAGCCCTAAAAACGTTGTTTAGGGCCTCAAAACGACCCCGGAAGTCAGGGACTCAAAAACTAGGAAAAAACTGTTGAACTGGAAAACAACCAAAATGAGCCAGTTGGAATGGGTGGGAGGCCACTGGTACCTCAAAAATTGACAAGATAGAGACCTATGTTACCTCCTTTTCTTACCTTGTTAACTTTTGACTTCTAAGAATTTAGCTAGTTGTGTGCTTTCAATGGTTGATGAAACATTAGTGGATCTTGAGGCGATATCATGCTCTTTATTGTTTATCAAATCTCAAGTGATCACCATCAAACACCATGCCCTAATTCCTTGTTGCATACTTGTGCTTTCCTTGTAGCTGGCCTTGGTTGTCATTGTTGATGTTAATGTCTTTGCTCCCAAGGTTCCTCAAAGGTTTGGTTTTGGCCATTTTGTTGTCCAGTCTCACATTTGGGATGTTATTTGAGGTTCCAATTAACTATTGTGAATGGCGTTGATGTTGAAGTAGTGACCAATTACCATCCTCTTCCAAGCCCTTCCCCTATTTGCCTCTTCAAGTAGGAGTTTGCAAATTTTTCACCAATCTCATTTAAGTGGACAATGGGGTGTCTTTGTTTCTTTAGAATGAGTAGGTTTGTCCCAATGTAATGTAAATGTAACCAGTTTCACTGTTTTTGAAGTGAATTAAATTGTTTAATATGAAATTTATATTCAACCATTCATCTTGTTTTAAAGTCAACATATTTAATTATTTTAAAGTAACTTAAAATTTGTATGACACAAAAGATTTTGAAGTCATCGACATATTTCATTGTATATTGCCCTATTGTTAAAGTGAATTAAACTTTAAAAAGGAAGGATTTTAAATTTAACATAGTTTCTTATTCACATATGTCCATAAAACACACCTCATAGAAGAGGATGGATAAGTTAAGTAAGCACAAGGATTTAAAATTAGAGGAAGAGGGAAAGGTCTAGCAAATACATATACATATTTTTTTTTAATTTTTTTAAAATTTTTATAGGCATCTTTTCCAGTCAAAAAAATTCCTCAATTATATTAGAAATATGATATGTTCTCACATCAAATTACATCATCTAAGGGTCAGGTTTAATTAACTCAATCATCTATAATGATCGCAAAGCCAGGAAAGGTCGATGATCAAGTAGAATGATGAGTGTAGTTACAATAGTTGCCTCAAGTCAATAGAAAAGAAGAGTCATAGCAAAAATTTATAAATTAAGCATGAGTTTGTTGCTGATAGAATTAAAAGTATAATGAGAAAATGATGAAAGTTGCCATCAATCCGAGTCCTTCAGTCCTAGAAAATTTTTGTAGCAAGTGTGGGTCCCTCGTGACCATCCAACCAATGGTTAAAGGAGAGAACACCTGCCCTTTTTTTAAAGTTGTTTTGGATAGCAAGTCCGCTTCCTTATTGAATTCCTGGGAGGAATGGGAGAAAGTAAGTTTCTTGAAATGTTGAAAAAGGGATCTTAGCTATCTTTCCAAGTCAGGAGAGTGATTGATTGAAGCTTACCTTGATTGTTCAACCAGTCAATAATGACTTTAGAGTCACCAACCAAGTGCAGATTTTCAATATTATGTCTGGATGCCAAGTGTAACATAGCCCATGCACCCAGAAGTTCTGCCTTTGTGTTGGTGCATGGGTCGCAACATAGAGTCCATCTGATGCTAGAGTTGTTGCTGATTTAATCACCCCACCTGCACCGCTCATAGTTCCACTTTGTTGAGCTACTCTATCGGAGTATCCTTAGGAATGTGTGGGATGATCAAAGTCTTTTGTTTTTTAAAACCCGAGTGGATGCCTTTCCAGTTTTGAAAGAGGCCAAGGGATTTATAAGCAACAACATTGATGGAAGGTTGCTTGTCATCAAAGATTTTTGTATTTCTAGCCTTCCAAATAAACCAGTTGACCAAAGGAGGAAGAAATTTGTAATAATATTCGTTTAAGATCCAATGATCGAAGCAGGCTGAGATAGAGGTCCTTGTCCAACTTGTAAATGATTTGTTTTCCAGCTTGAGCCTGTCCCAGACAAGGCGAGTAAAACTGCACTGAGAGAAAAGGTGGATCGCTGTCTCTTCATCCCTGTAGCAAAGAAGGCAAATGTTGGGGCCTGTCTAGCCTTTTTTTTTTAAAGTATCCCAGGTGGGGATTTTTTCTTCAATTGTGAGCCAAGTGAAAAGCTTTATCTTGAGCAGGATTTTCCAATTCCATAGCTGTCTCCGCCATCCGGTTATGTTTTTCAGCCCAGCTGTGTTAACGATGGTTGTATAAAGATTTTTGTACTGAGATATTTCCAGAGTTATCCCCTCCAGCCCACACCAAGTGATCATCCTCATCGTGTAGGGTGATGTCCGCATAGTTTAGTTCTTGTCTTTATCGATGCCACTCCTCTGTCAAATCTGGTGAGAGATCAAGCTCACCGCCAGTCTTCCAATCAACAAACAGTATCCCTGTTGTGCTGAGCCTACGTGCTTGAAAGAGGTAGCCTATGTATTTATTATTTAAATGAGTGATGAGACGAGTCAATAAACGAGAAGCTTGTCCAAGGTCGAGGATGTTATCCCTACCAATTTGTATGGAAAGACCATTGCCCGATTTCCAACAGAGCCATCAGGTGATCTAGGGCGTGGCTTTAGAGAGGTTCCTCCAAGTCCGGGAGGCATGTGTTGAATGTGGAGCTCCGGATCTAATCCAGGATGTGACATAGGTAAACTGTATATATTTGTCCTTTATGAGAGAACTTCAGATGCCAGTAGAAGTCAGAGCGCGCCAAAGAGATTTTGCTGCTAGAGCTAGATTGAAGTTGAAGATGTTCATGAACCCCCATCCACCTTTGTTTTTCGGGGTAGCCAACAATTCCCAGTTGCAATGATGTATTTTGTACTGTTCCTTGCTCCCTGACCAGAGAAAATTGAAAGTAAGTTTCTGAAGCTTATCCAGAACTGATGTGGGAATGGCCGCCAACACCATCCAGTGGATCGATTGACCTTCAAGTACTGATTTTATAAGAGTGTAACAACCTCCAATGGAGAACCATCTATTGCCCAAGTAACCTACACAATGGAAAAATACCAAAAAAATACCAAAAAATACCAAACAAATTTTGAATTTAAAACTACCACATTTATAAACACCATATTAACATAAAAATCATGATATATAATAAATTATTTAAAATTTCACCATCCAACTTGAACAATCAAATCAAATCACATCTTAGTTACTACGAATCTATTAACGCCAAGGATTTTGAATTTTAAACTACTACATTTATAAACACCATATTAACATAAAGATCACGATCTATAGGAAATTATTTAAAATTTCACCGTCCAGCTTAACCAACCAATCAAACCAAACCAAACCAAACTCTATTAACGCCAAGACTATGGTCGTAATCCTAAAACTTTGTTAATCCTCAAACTAGGATCGATAAGCCATTGCCTTGAGGAAGAATGGTAGAATAAAAACGATAGCTTGCAGCTTTGAAAGAGGAATTCTCAAAAGCAAGATACAAAGCCTGAAGCCAACGCAGAGTCTGATTCCAAAATTCCAATTCCAATCCCCAAGAAATGCCCAACACGCCACTAACAGTTACAGTCGGTCAGAGACCTCTGCCTCTTTCGCGTCATCAGCAACCTTAACGAGAAGAAAGAGGGACGCAAATCTTTCCGACAATGATAAAGAAAAGGTCCAGATTCCTTTTCCACTCAATTGCATGGCAATGGCGATGGTGTATATTTCTCTTTACATTTTCCATGGACTTCTTTACAACTCCCCTTTATTTCTTTTTCCTGCTTCTGGATCATCCAGTCGGCCTCTTTAACCCCTCGGGTGGACCCTGCTGTTATTACTTTTCGCTCGAAGGAATAAATCGAAGCCAAGATCGAATAGATGATGTTGCAGTCGACGTGCGGCGGGGAATCAATCAAAGCAAAGCGAACACATTTCGGGGGATGGCTTTACTGCACGGGATTCGATCGTGGGACAAGGCATAGAAGAAACAGGCAATCTCCAGGCGCTGGAAATGGAAAAGATTTGAGCGATTCGGAGCTGAGGGGATTCGAACATGTACCAACAGCAGCAAGCGAACAAGAAAAACAACATGAGCATGCAGGTTTCTTCCGGAGATGCTGCGCTGGTTCTCACCACTGACCCCAAACCCAGGCTCCGATGGACTGTCGAACTCCATGACCGCTTTGTCGATGCTGTCAATCAGCTTGGTGGCCCCGACAGTGAGATTTCCACTCTCTTGCCTCCATTTTTTTTTTGGTTTTGATATTTTGGTTGAGGGTTTCGAGTTCAAGTCTTGATTTTGTAACCTGAGATTGGGTTCTGTAGAGGCGACGCCGAAGACGATTATGAAAGTAATGGGTGTTAAGGGGCTTACTCTCTACCACCTCAAGAGTCATCTTCAGGTATCTAATAACATTGAAAGCCAGCTTCTTTTGTGTCGAATTGTTTAATTTTGATTTGTTAGGATAGTCATCCAGAGTTGGCTTCTTCCATTTGGGCATTTTCAATTGATTGCTGACCATATGCTATGTGCTTTTGCAGAAGTTCAGGCTCGGAAAGCAACCTCACAAGGAGCTGAACGACCACAAGGATGGGGACAGAGGTTGGTGTTTATTTCTCCTTTTTTTTTCGAATATTTTTCTCTGAGCTTGGTTAAAACTTCAACAGGGCTTTATCTGTGTCCTGGGGCAAGTTTGTTTGCAAAGTGTGGATCTATGTTACCAGAAACCTGACCAGGAGACCTATTTTGTTCTGTTCCCTTTCTAGTTCTGGTTACTGTCTTGACATAATAGTAGTATATTACCAATCAATTTTATATGATCCTAAATTAACACTCGAAACCATAGTAGCAAGATTTGGTCGTATTGACCTGTGCTGCATGGAAATTCAGCAACAAATGAAATTCCACAAATTTTCCATACAGTACGACACAGTACAGTCAGCATATTTTTTGTTGTTTTTATAATATATTTCATGTTTTGATTGTCATCTACCTATGAATTCAAAAAATTAGTCCAAGAAAACTAAAAACCATAGTAGAAAGATTTGGTCGTATTGACCTTTGCTGCATGGAAATTCAGCAACAATATCAAATTCCACAAATTTTCCATATAGTACATTCAGCATTTTTTTATTGTTTTTATAATATATTTTTTGTTTTTATGCACATCTACTTATGAATTCAAAAAGTTAAGCGAAGAAGATTAGAAGTATTAATATTTAAAAAAATTATAGATATAAATTATCACCCAAATTTTTAGGGAATGATTTTTATTTTTTCACTTATAGTTTGAATTTTAATTTTTTGGAGTTTCTTTAAATTTTAAGATTAGAAGTATTAATATTTAAAAAAATTATAGATATAAATTATCACCCAAATTTTTAGGGAATGATTTTTATTTTTTCACTTATAGTTTGAATTTTAATTTTTTGGAGTTTCTTTAAATTTTAATTTTTTTGGAGTTTCTGAGTAAATATTTTCTCATAAAGTTTTTCTGAAATTCTGTCAAAAATTGTTGGAACTTTAAATTTAATTGATGAAAATTGTATAATTTGAGTGTCTTAAATTTTTTTCAAAGTGTTGAATCTATTTATATATTTAAAAATACAATTTAACAATAAAAAAATGATGATTTTACCAAAATCTGTTTCACCAAATTTAAAAAATTCAAAAGATATAATATTTAGAGAAGAACTCTTGAAATTCTTTTAAAATTAATAAAAAAAACATATTTTTTATATATAAAATCCTATTGGAATTTTTTGTTAAATATTTGTTTTGTATTAAATCGTATTTAAATTTTGTATTCATATTTAAATTTTACTACCATGCTTGAAACACATTTGCTTAAAAATATTGCACTTGGTAAAACCAGAATAGACTCCATTATAATATAAGGGGGTTTTATGTTATTGCTTGAAACCCTCTAGTCCTGTTTCTAGTTCTGTTCCTGTTTTCCATTACATTTCCTGTTTCCTGTTTTTGGTTATACAGAGGATTGGATTGCTATTTCCAACACTCACCCTCAAGGGACACTTGGCTTTAGACCTCCTAGCCAGTTAACCTACCTGGCTCTGTTATCGTGTTAAAACTTGCTAGGATTTGAACCTACAACCTGCACAACCTGCCCTGCAGCTGATGTTATGCATTAACGTTGACCCATATACCGACGAGCAGCCTTGT
Organism: Picea engelmannii; assembly: GCA_009831015.1. Lineage (NCBI taxonomy): Eukaryota > Viridiplantae > Streptophyta > Pinopsida > Pinales > Pinaceae > Picea > Picea engelmannii. Next base: position 237,787 of record ML792110.1, on the reverse strand, counting down.
TTGCAAAGTGTGCATTGCTATTTCTAACATGTTTTTTCAGTAAGCTTGACTTCAACGGTTTCTGTTGAGGTAATTAGAAGGTGAATGCTTGTCTTTTTGCAGGGTCTCGGCTTAGTGAGGGGCATGGGGCGAGCACTTCATCTTCGAGAATGATGGGCCAGGAAATGAATGAGTAAGTTACGGATTGAATTGCATGGAAACGCTTTGCGTAGCCTTGGTTGGTTGCAGAATAAACCTATATTCCTTTTATTAACAGAAACAAAGAAAATCTTATAAATATTTTACATATCTGTGCAAGTCTTGGTCATGCCCGTTAGGCTTCTGCAAAATTTCTACTCTATATATTCTGCTTGCCAGATCTGTGTATATCTATCTGCTTTCCAGAGTCTACATAGGTACCGGGCCTCTGCTGTTCTACGAAATGAGGGGAACTGCACCCTACTCTTTCTTGTTTTGTTTAAAATGTCCAGATTGGCATAATTGTTTTCCAGCTCAGATATGGAAAACGTAAATAAAATACTGAAATCAAAATCTTTACCAGGCTGGCATTTCTGAATTCTTGGTCGTGTCAGAATAAACTTGTATTGACAACTCCACCATGTCTGATTTGGCAGGGGCTTCCACATATCTGAGGCGCTAAGAATGCAAATGGAAGTTCAGAGAAGACTGCATGAGCATCTTGAGGTGAATAAACCCAATACCAATCTTGACAGGTACAGCTCACTCCGTGTGCAAATATTCATGCAATCTTATGACACTGCTTGGATTTTCTGTGATCAAACAGGTTCAGAGACATCTGCAGATCCGAATTGAAGCACAAGGTAAATACATGCAATCTATATTAGAAAATGCCTGCCAGGCCCTTGCATGCCAAAATGTACCCTCCGCAGGCACAGAAACCAGACGGCAAGAGCTACCGGACTTGGCGTCGAAGGTGTCAAATGATTTCTTTAGGACTCCCCCTCGTGGTGCTGTCAATTACACCTCTTTGACAGAAACGAATGCTTTCCGCGGTGAGCATAATCATATTAGGCAACAGACTCAGTTAACAGACTGCTCTATAGATAGCTGCTTGACATCAAATGAGACTTTTGGAAAGATGATTGAAGAGAATGTGCAAGGTCTGAGTAAGAAAAGGCCAATGTCCTTCTATTGTGATAATGATACATCAGTATGGGAAAAGGATGCCAAAGGGGACGATGCGCGAGTGCACGAACTTAGCAACGAACTTAGCAACACTTGCTTGGGACAGAAAGAAACTTTCAAAGGAGAGCAGCGGCCATCGTCTTCTTCAGTAAAAAATGAGTCCGAGAGGAACTCGGTCAGTGATGTATTTGAAACAAGAGGGAGTCAATTACAAGAACCTGCAAGCAGCAGCAAAACAGATAAAGAACTTCGGAGTTCCCCTAAACTTGAAAGGCCTGCTCCTAAGAAAAACCCCAATTGTTGCAGATAGAATGTCCCCACAGACAAAAGGTGGTGCCTTCTCTCTAACTACGAATTTATATATGGGGGAACAAGTAACTCTGTGATATTTTACTCCAGAGTGTCATCTAAGTGTTACTGAAACGCAAACACAATCTGTAGTGCTGAAGTATGAGTCGTATAACTAGATTTAAACAGCTTTATGCTGTCCTGACAACTTTGTATATAAATCAATAATCTATATATTGAGATTATTTCAGACTCTGACGTTGTAATGTTAACTCCTCTTTTGTTTCTTGTCTGAGAGCATTGAATATCATGATAAAGATACCGGTATGCAATTGCAGAAAGGTGGTTGTTTCATAACTTGTCTCATGAGGTTTCAAACTAATGGTACCGTGTTTCCCGTCTTGCTTATCACCATTAAATACTAATCGTCCTTATTTTCTTGTCCGGAAAGTAAGGCCTTGATTTTCTTTTGGCTTGCTTAAATTTCCATTTTGAGAAGAGAGCTTGGAACAATCTGCCTCATTGCCATAACCGAATCTCTGGCGTTGGGGTTCATATTTTTCATTTTTCTGTAATTTTCTAATAATGCAAGAACATTTTGATCAATATGGGCATTGACGATCTTGAATTCTGACATGCATAAAATGCAAATATGAATGTTAGCATCTTTATCATCTTCTGGTTCGTAAATTCTTGTTGGCTGGTGTTATGATCCTCACTCAGTTCGTATTTTCCTGGAATCCGTTATATGCTGGAGAGCATGTTTATGCTAGATTTTCATGGGTGGTTCATTATTCTGATGGTGAAATAAGAAGAAAAATAAAATTGCTACTGATAAATTGATTATACATACGGTCCAAGAACAGGACAACAGAAGTACTTCCACCTTTTATTACCTTTCGGGCCTCAAGGATCCTTTTAAAATTCTGTTATTCAATTAGTGTAATCTTGAATATGGTTATTCTTATATATATAGTAATAACAGATTGGAGTGAGGCCAGCAATGGCAATATGAAGTACTAGGCTAAGTATTCGAAAACAGGTCTGTCCAGCTTTACAGGCCACCAAAAACAGACTCCTTCACAAAGAAAGGGAAGCAAATGAAACCAGGAATAACACTTTAACACAGCCAGTATAGAGGTCAGTGCTTCCAACTATGCAAAAAGTCCTACAGCTATACAGAATTTTAAAACTACACAATCTGGACTGAAACTTAATGCAAATGTTTTGTAACCAAAGACAGACACCTGTATTGGGCCAATTATTGTGAAGCATATTAGAAACAATATCATGCCTAGGTGAAGTTAATAGAAGTAATTTCTTTTTCTAAAGAACGTTGTATGTTGTAGATTTATCCATAAAATGCCAATGGCATATCCTGTCATGCTGGGTTAGCATCCATGGAGTTGGCATGTGAAGCTATTTTCTTAAGGATATTCGGAAAAATGAACAAAATTACTCGAATTACTGTAGTTTTGGGTTGCTTTGAAGTCAGCTCCAAGATAAGCCATGATTATCAAATATGCTCAATCACATGATATGCCAAATTCACAATTATTGGAAGCATGTGGAAGTTATGCATTCAATGTCTGAACATAATGTAAGTAGCTTAATAAGCTGGTTCTGCCTTACAGATAAATTTTCGTGTGGGTCATAGCCTTAAAAACCTAAATTTCTGCCAGCAATGGGACTGCATCTCTATCTTGTCTGTCATGAATTACACCCATCAGTTTAGCTTTTTCCAATATAGCATGACCCAGGCTTAAGAAAACATGGGTTAATGCCAAGATTTAGCAGTTTAAAGCACAATTATTGATGAGTTATTAGATGTTACTTGTTCAATGTACTATTTTATCTGTTCTTTTTAGGGAATTCATTTTCATGGTTTCATAACCTTATCCTTGATGGGGAAGCTCCAATTACAAAATAAACATTGTTTTTTTACACCAACACTGGGAAAATTTATATTATATAAAAGCTGTAGTTAGGCTAAACACTGAAAGTACATATTATTGCTGTCCAGAATTCCCAAACAAAATAGACAGCTGCTTATATGCAATAAAAACGGAGCTTACATATGTCTTTAAACAAAACATCCCAAAACTTAAAAAACAGAGCTTACATATGTTTTCAAACAAAACATCCCAGAACTTCTTACAGCTATGCATTTTGATACACCTAATATTCTAATAACTTTGAAAAACATTAAAACTTAGTGAAAAACATGGCAGCTGTTAGCTTCTTTTGTTCCAATATTGGAGGGAACGGAGTCTTGATTTCCAAGCTCCATATCTTCTCTCAGTTGATGGACTGTGTTTTCCTCCTTGCCCTTCAGCAGACTTGATTGAGATCCTTTGATTAGAGGCTTTTGACTGAGATCCTTTGCTCAAATTTACAACTATGTTTCTCAGCATATTACATCCAACTTCTAGAGTGGCAATTTCTTGCTTTTGCAGAATAAATGTACTCGTGATTGAAGCAATTTGGGAGGTGTATTGATGCTCATTTTCATGGACCTTTGAGGTGATTGAGAAGAGGGAAGTATTAAATTATGAGCTTGATTTCTTATGCAGATTAATTATTTTATTTTCTTCAACACTTTGATTCCAGCTTAATACGCTTCAACAGTACCAAATCATAATCGAATAACAATAACTATGTAAATAAGTAAGCATGCACATCAACAACACATATACCCTGGGGAAACCTTGTACAGGGAGAAAAACACCAGCAAACGATATTCCTTTATTGCATTAATAATGTAAAATCACTTACAAATATCCACCATGAATGTTTTGCTCTTAAAGAGCTTGCCAAGATGACTCTGACCTAACAAAGACCTAAGAGACTTTGTTGAAATACACCTCTGATATGCTGCCTCTATTGTTGATATACAACACTGATATGCTGCTGATATACGCCTCTGATGTGCAGCCTCTATTGCTGATATACAACACTGATATGCTTATTTGATATGCTGCCTCTTTATCACTGATATGCGCCTCTATTGTTTCACCCTTAAGCTGGATATCAAACTGTGTTGAAGAAAGGGGTCGACCTCTGCTTATATAGGATGAAGATGAGAAGAGGAGAGGCTCAAAATAGTAATTTGTTTGCATGCTTTAATCATAACTCAGCTTCATACTTCAGTTCAAACTTAGAACTAGACTTGAGACTGGTATACTTTAGTTCGAAAATAGAACTAGACTTGACACTGGTATACTTTACTTCGAAAATAGAACTAGACTTGAGACTTCAATTACAACTCAACATTACACTTTAGTTTGAAAATAGAACTAGACTTAAGACTTCAATTACAACTTAGCATTACACTTTAGTTCGAAAATAGAACTAGACTTGAGACTTCAGTTACAACTCGACTCTTTACAAGGCAATTCGAAATTCTCTTCATGGTGAATAATGTTACACGTGCCAACACACTAGAACAATACATTTATATCATTTGCAATATTAGGAATATCGTTTGTTTCTAGCTCATAGGAATTTTATATTCAACCTAACTTTTGCTAGATGCCTTGACTTTTGCTCATGGCTCACAAGGTTTGACTAAGCTCACAGAGGTTGTACGTTCCCCCTGACTTTTGCACTAGTCTGTCTATGCTCACAGAGGTTGTACGTTCCCCCTGACTTTTGCATTAGACTCACATAGCATCTCGTTCGTCTTGACTTTTGGTTTGACTCACAGAGGTTGTACGTTCCCCTTGGCTTTTTTCAATACCTCACAAGACTGGTTGATTCTCCAAATCTCTCTGGCTAGCCTCAAGGTGGCCCATATGGCCTCTCATTGGAGAATGACCATCGATGCTGCCAAATTTAACAGGAAGTCCTATTACACTGAATAGATTCTCCATGTATTTGAAGAACTCTTCGAATTTCTTGTAATTCCTTGTAATCCATAGAAGCAACACATAGAGTGGTGTCAATCCAAAACCAATTTCCTTCTGGGATACACTTGAAATAGAGAAACAACCCCACAAATCCACAAACTGAACAACACCACCAGGATGCCATGATATCCATGATTGTTGAAGGCTAATAAATCCACTGAGCGACAAAGCCAAGAGGCCGTACCTGTGAGAAGGGGAACCCACAACACTAAAATAAAGTTGATCACAATGATTAAGTCTCACATAACTAAGGTGACAGGGACCAAATTCTAACTAAAAATGTATAAATTCCAGAAAACCCAATACATAGAAAGAATCCAAGAACTAGAACTGGAATGACAACACATGGGGCATACCTAGAATCTAAACCCAACAAATCGTAATTCTAAAAGACCATGAAGATGATGACTGTGTTTCTTACGAAACGGCTGACGGACATATGAACCAGGCTCCCAATTTCCTTGCTTCGAAATCCCTTTCGTAATTCCATTATCCCACCTCTGCTAAGATAATTCCTGACTAGCAATTCAAGTGACAACCCTTCCATAAGTTCAAGCATGCGAAGGGCGTTGCGTCAGTCTTAACAAATTTAATCGCCTAGCGCTGAGTCGGAGGATAGGGGAGGCATGCCATATGATGTTTTAAGACGATGGTATGCGCCCTTGAGTGCATGGGTATAAGACTATGGAACGACTTGGCAATTTGAACTTTCATTGGTCCTTAGCACCTCCATTTTCAGTGTGGTGGCGAGTGAGTTTGCCTGGAAATCATGCTTTCTCAATAATTTGAATTTTTATTGAGATTTAGCATTTGTTGAAAACTCTCTAATCATAGTTTGTTATCTTATCTTAATAGTTATATCGTTAGAAGACAGTTGTGGTATATGTACTATATATATATTATTAATATTTAGCCTTTGTTGAAAACTTTCTAATCATAGTTTGTTATTTTATCTTAACAGTCATACCGTTAGAAGACAGTTGTGGTATATGTACTATATATATATTATTGATGTACATATTAATTGAATTGGCTTTGTGTCTTTTTCACCTTTCTTCCTGTTTTCTTGATCTTGTTATTAGTTATATACTTTCTTACTTATATGCTTAACAGTAATATCAAAGCATGATATTGATCTTATAAGCCTAATAGTCAGAGCACTATAGTTCTTATTGCCTGGTAGTACCATGGTAGTTTTTCCATGGTAAATGGGTAGTACCATGGTAAATGATGAAGAAGCGGATGATGAAAGTGGAGAAGAATTCCGTGTTATTTGTCTTCTCTATTTTGATGATTATTTTACTTATTTTTATTATTATTTTTTTCCTGTCACAACCTGCACTTGCAAGAATGTTGTTGGCTTCGGCTATTGATGAATTTTGTAGGTGCGAAGTAAAAGGGCGTATTTGAAAGAAGAACGCTCCTCGATCGTGAACCCTCGACCTGGTAATTGAAATGAAGAATTCTCAAAGTGGAGACAAGATAAACGAGCCTTACTTCTTCGTCTCGAGTCCTTCTTTTCTCTCCAGGGTTCAATGAAGGAAGTTTCACACAAATGGAGTCTTGTGAACAAACAGAAGCCCATCTGGATGAGGAAACCAGAGGATATAACCAAGGAAGAATATGCA
>ML792110.1:200246-213209 GCA_009831015.1 Picea engelmannii | reverse complement strand
CAGAAGTACTAGAAAACCAGAAGCACCAGTACAGAAATCCGCTGGTCAAGTTTGAGGGGATTAAATTTGGATTTTCAAAAATTTGACTGCACCTGCTGACTCGCCTCAGCTCAACGCATCTATCCCCTGGATCAGAATTTCAAAATTTGAAGTTTGAAAAATTAGGGTTTCCTCATAAAACCCTAAGTTGTAGTTGCAGTTGCAATCTCAGAATCAGTTGCAGTATCAATTGTAGTTGCAGTATTAGTTGAAGTATCAGTCGTAGTACCAGTTGAAGTCACCCTTGAAGTTGTTAAGAGTTGGTGATCATTACCACTGCTACCAGATGGTGCCACTACCTACAAATGCTATCAGAGGTATGCACTCACATATGTTTAAATCACTAAACTTTAAAGGGTATTTGTAGGAGAAGGGATCTCTTGCCATAGATCTAGAAGGATCTCAAGATCCAACACATTCAGAGGAATAATGCAACCCAGGTTTGATTATTTTGATATGCATTTGTTTGTTATGACATTATTTTGATCTAGGTTGCATGTTGAAGCTATGACCATCATACTAACCTTTGGTCAAAATTAAAGTCAAGGTATTAGATGGATTAAAGTTGATTCTCTAACCCAACCTTCTATCAAGATAGCATATTGTATTAGTACATAACATAGGTTGAATAAATCACTTGTCATATTGAATGAAGGAGATTCAGAAGAAAAGCAACACCCTCATTCTTGAGGACAAGGCTCCAGGTTCCAGGTTTGATTGATTAAGTTCATAAGATTCAAAGTTGCACTTGACAAGTTGATGACTACTCCTTTACAAGTAAACACTATAGTTGATATAGGAGTCTTTGAAAAGTACTATACTCGGTAGCATATGCATATATTGAGATCATTCGCCTGATACAACTAACATATCCTCTAGGAGAAACCTCTCGTGTTAGTTCTAGGTTGCCATGGAGGAATGTTTCATCACAACACTAGAAGAGTGTTGGCCTCATTTCGTATTGTATTTCTTACTTTTGATCTTTGCTTCAGACAGGTCACAAGTGATAGCTCTAAAGGAGTTACTGTGATGATTATTCATGTCTTTGTTTTATTTACTATTATCAAAAGAGTATTATTCTTACTTGTTTCTTTGATTGACCTTGTTTCAAGTCACAAGTGATAACTCTGAGGAAGCTATAGTGAAGGTTGTTGAAGGCAACATATTATATGAGACATGAAGCAGACTATGTGCATGACCATATGCACTCATGTACCAAAGAAGATGAAGAAGAAGCTATCTCTTGAGATTCAAAGTATCTCATATGAAGATTGATTGAAAGGAGCAGAATGCCCCAAAGATGACCGAACATTAGAACATGAAGCATATCTCATTTGAAGCCTGACTCAGTATTTCATATTTAGACTTGGTATTCAACACCAAGTATACCCTGTAAGAGATGATGAAGTCCTTGTAGACTCAGAAGAAATCGAGAGTAAGCCTGATCTCAAAAAGGATCAGATGAAGAGAAAAATCCCAAGATTGGGAGACAGATGTCATGAGAAGACTAGATTGTATCTTCAAAAAACTTCTAGGAGACATGAAATCTCTTGGGAAGATTCCCTTGTTTCAGTAACAAAGAAGAAAGATAGTCAGAAAGACTAGGATATGGATATTTCCGTGAGACTAGAAGAGAAGTCAGTATTGACATCCAAGATTGATTTATACAGATCAAGCATGTTGCAGATGAACAAATCATGATGTGTGTCCAGAGGATTCTCCCAGCAAGAGGGAGTAGAACATGCCAAGACACTTATTGAAGAAATAGTTCCATTATTTATGAAGACAACCAGAACAACCATGATTCATATATAGTATGAGATGCAAGGGGAGAAATCCCCATATTTAAAATTGAATGCCAGTTGTTGCAACACATTAGTCGGCTCATGGAGACATGACTATGATGAAAGATAACATTACCTCCATGAAAGAAGAAGAGATATCTTTAGTATAAGTTACTGAGCCACTCTCAGTCTCAAATGAAGTTGTTGCCATGATGGAGTAAAGGAGTTACTCCCAAAATTCAACAGTCATAGTGAGAATGGAGCAACCATTCTCAACTTTAGAGTAGGTGCAGGTGCAGAGTCCTAGTTCTAGAAGGAATAGTTGTAGAAAGAGGAGAGGACATACTCCCAGACAGTGAGATAGATAGTGCTTTGCAGAAAGCACATAGAGCTAGCACATGTTTGTGCAGCTTGAGTTGCAGCTGAGCAAGTGTACCAGATTGGTACAATGTAACGTGAAAATTTGGTTTGAATATTGAAGATAGAAAGACTCAGGTCTGCAGGTTGAAGGAAGCCCTGCACGTATTGAAACAAGCTCCTAGAGCTTGATTTACAGTTTCTTGAAGAGCTTGGGAGTTACCAAAGAGTAAATTTGATTCTAACCTTTATCTCAAGGTTATGAATGATGAGCCAGTGATGCTACTACTATATGTAGGTGATGTATTATTGACAAAATCTCATCACAGATTGCAGAGGAAGCTCCCTACAGAGTTTGAAGGAAGATCTAAATGCATTATCTATTAGGTCTTGAACTTTGGTAGAGTATAGAGAAGATCTTCCTTAACCAAGGGAAGTATGCAGTTAAAATGAAGAGGTTTGACATATTGAAATGTAAATCCATGAACACACCCATGGAAACGAAGTAGAAGCTCCTAGTAGATACCTCGTCAGAATTGGTTGATGCTACCCTGAACAGACATATTATTGGTTCAGTGATGTATCTGACGAATACCAGGCTAAAATTTTGTTTTGCCTTGAGTCAGTATCTGGTAGAACCTAGACGTGTTCACATTATTGTTGCAAAACATATGATGAGATACCTTAAGGGTACGTTGGATTTTGGTCTCTATTATACTAGAGATCATGACTTCAGACTAAATGGTTACACCGATTCAGATTGAGCTGGAAGTGCTTCTAATAAAAAGATCACTTCAAGATGTTGTTTCAGTCTGGAGTTAGGCATGACTTCATGACAGAGTAGGGAGAAATTCAACATTGATTCGAGCATGGAAGAAGCGAAATACATTGTTTCATGTTCTTCCAATTGTGAATCCATATGACTTCAGATGTTGTTGACATATCTATTTTATCTAGTGATGGAAGCCACCGTGATTCTATGTGATAACCAAGTTGTATAAAGATGATAGAGAACCATGTGTTCCATGATGATTCGAAGCACATAGATATTCAACATCACTTCATCCGTAATATGTTGCAGAGAGGAGCCATGATCCGAAATCGGATCCAGAAGCCTGATAGGGCTTGAAAAATGCTCAAAAATGAAAGTGCTCGGAATGCAACGAAACCTATTCCATTGCGTCCGTCTCGTCTTCCTGATTCCGGTGGTATATTTACTTTGTCAAACAGAATCCGTATGGAGAAGATATCGCATTCTGTTCGAAAAGTCAAACAAGCAAAAAAATTGCTGACTGTGCAGTTCGTACAGTCCGTACGGACGCTGACGTGGCATGTTTGTACGCTGACGTGGAAAGTCCATACATGTGACACATGGAAGGTCCGTACAGGTGACGTGGCAGCCTCGGGTAGTGACACATGGCAGGCAGATTTGGACTTTTGGGCATACAGTTGGGCCAATCCCAAGGTGACACGTGTCACCACTGAAAGGGTGACACGTGGCATGGGTGACGTCAGCAGGCTGATGTGGCAAGATGACTGGACAGTACGGCGAGTGACGTGGCAAGGTGACTGGGCATACGGAAGCCGACGCGACAAGTGACGTGGGCCAATTAGCGGTTGACAAGTGGCATATTCTGGTTGGTTGGCATGGTCGAATCGTTTGCTGACACGTGGCGTTTATTTGGCAAGTGATTGGGTGCCACGTGGCCCAATCACGGGCTTCCATGTGGCACCCCGGTATTGGTTTATTGGTTTTGGTTTGTTAATCAAAATATTGTGTGGTCGACCGGAGTCGAACCGGTGACCTCGCCCTCCACATAGCGCTTTGGTAAAGTCCGTCGTGCCAATAGGCCACACGATGGTTGTTATAATTTATATGACTTATAAATTATTTAAAGTTGAGTTTTGTTGTAAACGACGGGGGGGGGTCGGGCCGGGGATTAGCCCCGACCCTCGGTTTTTATGCCTTTACATATGACCATTGTAACGAAGGTTTGGCGCGCGCGGGTATGGTTTAAATTGTTCAAAGCTCCGGTCATGTTCAACACCATATGACCGTGTCCATTGGCGCACATATTTTGTGGCATTTAGCCCATGGTTTCGGGTGCTATATTCATGTGACCACAGTTGGAGCGTGGGGGGGACTTAAAATGGTTAGCCCTTTTTCTTAATGCACATGGTCATATCGAGACCCCCATATGCCCGAGAGCTAGGCGGTTAAGGGCTGGCGCGCAAATAATCGTCCTACGGTTTGCAGCGTTGGCGCAGTTTCACCCGGTGCTGGGTTTTCACGCTTTATATTGCGTGTGTGCCAGGTTTAATGAACAAGGGTGCGTTTTGTAGAACCTGTGACAACAAGCTTGAAGGGGAAAACTTCTAGGAGGCATAACTTCTTCGTTTTTCGACCGATTGAGGTGCCGAAAGAGTCCAGATAGGGGTTTTTGGCCACTCTGAAGCCATTAGAGCAGTCAGAGTAGGGTTATACTAGAAGGAAATCAAGCTAAAGCCATTTTGAAGTAGAGAAGCTTTTGAGGAGGAGATGCTGTCGGATCATTTCTGGGAGCTTGGGACGTCTGTTTTGCGTGCCGTTTTCTTTGCATGGTTCTAGAGATCTGGAAGAACATGACCAGATCAGTCTTGTAGCCATTTGGCATTGCAGAGATGTAATTTTGAGCTTTTGAACAGAAATAAAGAAGCCTCCCCCACAGAGAAAAGGCCCGGAGACGTAGGCAAAGTTGTGCCAAACTCCGTTATCAATCTGCGTGTTATGGTTTGCTGTCTTTTATTACATTTCAGATCTGCACATATGTATATGGTTGTTATAATTCCTCTTCTTTCCTCATTCTTCACTAAGTTTTCTCAAATGGTTAATTAACGCATGCAAAATTAAAACTCAACCATAAGTCATTAAAAGATCCGGCGGATCAAGCCATAAAGCTCCAATATGTTAGCACAGATGAACAAGTTGTACATGTGTTAACCAATCCTTTGTCTCATGTAAAGATTGAGCACTTTCGAGACAAGTTTGGTATAGTTTGAAAGGACCTCCCTCGAAAGGGGGAGTAGTGCTGATGATACTATGGTATCCTGATCAGTAGTGGTAGCTCCGTTAGGATTCTTATAATCCTAGGGAATCTTATGATTCCTGGGCAGATCCCAAAGGTCCGGTAAGGACGGTCTGTCAGATTACCACGAGGTAGTTTCGTTAGGATTTTATATCCTAGGGAATCTTATGATTCCTGGGCAGCTCCTTAGGGACTGACAGAGTACCACAAAATGATGATGTGCCAACTTAATTGTTGTGATGATATACCAGCCTAGTGTTGTGATGTGCCAGCTTAATTGTTGTGATGATGTACCAACCTAGTGCTGTGATGCCAACTTAATTGTTGTGATGATGTGCCAGCTTAATTGTTGTGATGATGTACCAACCTAGTGCTGTGATGATGTGCCAACTTAATTGTTGTGATGATGTACCTGCCTAGTGCTGTGATGCTAGCTTAATTGTTGTGATGAAGTGCCAGCTTAATTGCTGTGATGATGTGCCAGCTTAATTGTTGTGATGATGTACCAGCCTAGTGATGTAATGCCAACTTAATTGTTGTGATGATGTGCCAACTTAATTGTTGTGATGCCAACCTCGTGTTGATGACATGCCAGCCTCGTGCTGTGATGATGTTGCAACCTCGTGCTGTGATGATGTGCCAGCCTCATGCTGTGATGATGTGCCAACCTCGTGCTGTGATGATGTGCCAACCTTGTTCTATGATGTGCCAGCCTCGTGCTGTGATGCCAGCTTCATGCTGATGATATTGTGTAGCCATCCTCATGCTGTGATTCCAGCTTCGTGTTAATGATATTGTGTAGCCAACTTCGTGTTGTGATGCCAGCCTCATGCTGAATACTTTCGGCCTAGTGGTGATGTTGATGATGCTCCAGCCTTCGTGTTGTGATGTTGTTGTTGATGATGATGCTCCAACCTTTGCGCTATGATATTGTTGTTTTTGATGTTGTATCAAACTTGTGCTGTTATTTATGATGATTATGTATTAGTGTTATACTAATTCATGTTGATGCAGTTGATGATGATGATGCCACTTCAAATTCTTGCTGAATTTGATGATGATGATGCCACTTCAGCTTCTTGTTGAAGTTGATGATGATGATGCCACTTTAGCTCCTTGCTGAAGATGATTATGATGATGATGATGATGATGTTATTTCATCTTTGATGCCGAAGATGATGATGTTACTTTAGACTCTCGCTGAAGATGATGATGATGTTACCTTAGCCTCATGCTGATGAGGATGATGATGCCATTCCAACTCCCTGTTGTGAATGATGATATTGATGATGGGAAAAAAAATTCGATGATTTATAGATATGCCAGTCAGTGTTCCAATATGTTGTTGATGATGCTTCCATCTCTCTCGTTCGATGTTGTTGTAGAATACCCTTCTTGTTAAGAGGGAGTGTTGAAATATTGTAACTACAAAGAGTATTCTAATTATTATTGATGTATTATTCATTAGATCAATCCCCTTTTGTGGATTGATCATGCCGGGTATTGTAAATGACCAAATCCCCTTTTGCGGATTGGTCAAACCCTAATTGTAATGGGCTAAATGAAAAGTTGGCCCCAAAATATATTAAAGTGGTTATAACCACCCATAATATATTAAAGTGGTTATAACCACCCAGAATGAGAGGTCGACCCTGCTAGTGAAAAGACACCCCTGTTCAGTGCCTGCCAGATTGTCTAAATAAGAGAGGCTAGTGCCTTATTTGTTTACTCACTCACTTGTTCATCAGAGTGCAATTTTGGAGCTACAGTTGGAGAAGAAGGAAGAGAGAGAGAGGCACATACTTGGGAGAGGACTTTCTGTATTGTTTGGTTTATTCTCTTGGAATTGTATTGGCTATCTATATTAAGGAAGTTTTTGCTGGGTTTTCTCCCCCATGAGGGTTTCCCAGGACAAATGATGTGTCTCTTGTGATTGTGTATTTTTCAGTGATCCTATCTATGCTATGGTTATCTAGTGAATTGAAAAGAAACCTAATAATAGCTTAGAACCTTAACACTTAGCACCCACTTTCTCAATGCAGTGGCCTCATTGGCGAGCAAGTCTGCTTGGAAATTATGTTCCCTTAATATATGATAGAGAAAAATCTTTTGAAAGAAACACACCTCCTTTTGAGATTGAGTGAGGATATATTATTGTCAACTGGGATTGAATTCGAAGCCATCAATTTGTTGATTATGCTCGGATCTCCTAGGAAAATCAAATATTTGATTCTAGAACCAATATAAAAAAACCCTGAAAGAGGGTATATGCCCTGGCTTGTTTGTTGGTGGAATTCCCTAAACCCCGAGTATAAGTTGTTTCAATTTTTCATCTAGGATCAGGCATGACCCCCTTAGCACCTTACACCCCTAAAAAAACGTTGTTACTTCCCATAACCTTGGCTATTTGTAGTGAAAAAATGGGTTTCTCTTGGTTATTGTCTAAGTGTTTCTTACTCAATTTAGCAATGACAACAAATCATACTGCTCTATACATTAAGACATTTTTTCGACTATAAACTGATTGTTTTTTATTGTTTAATGCTTCCAATTAATGTGGTGGAAAGCATGCCATTCAAAATATTGGAATGCTTGAAATAATCCCTTGGACAAGAAGCCACAACTGGGGGGATTGTTTTCCACCAACTACGCTCAAGAGTTTATCCCCATCTGCATGGAGGCCTGCTTAAATAGGTGAAACTGTCCACAAAAGGTAAACCATGTCTTTGGGGTATTTGAACCTTGGTGAAGGGTGCGAAACACCCCCTATTTATTCTTAAAACCAAGATCTCTTATTGAAACAAGATAATTTCTATTACTTAGATGCATTCTATAAAGATAAAGTCAATTATGTTAGAATAAATTTTGCATGTTGTGTTGAATTATCTCTAGAGGTACTCTCATAATTTATTCGACCTTGTTTTAATTTACTATGATGAGGTTATTTTAATTTAATTTACTCCTATAGATATTCCTATGTGAAATGGTTCTAAAGCATATCCAAGATTAAAGTGGAATCTCAAAGGAAAATGGGAGTTGTAAGAATCACACAAATAATTAGTGTCTAACTTCTTGTCTTCTAGACATACTATTAATCCCATGCAAGTAACCTTTTCTTTCATACTAAAGAATATCATAGATATTGGGATTGAGAGAGAGTGTCCCCATTAAAGGCTACATGCTAAAAACCCTTTTCTTTCATACTAAAGAATATAACAGAGATTGGGATTGAGAGAGAGTGGCCCCATTAAAGGCTACATGCTAAAAAACTGCCATGGTTTCTTTACTGGATGTTGGAAGGAAAGTAGGAGAAAGGTATATAAACCATGCAAAGGGACCATCCTATTCTGACAAAAGGATCCTATATAATGATTTAGATGAGATCAATAAAGTATTTGGGATGTTTCCATTTGTAGTGGATACAATGACTAGCATAGATCTATCTTAATCCAAGAGCTATTAAACAACCACTGAACCAGATTTTATGAGCATAACGAAATGAATACATATTATTAAAAGATGCTTAACATAGAATAACCGAGATACATTAAATATGGTTTTCTATTCAATAAGGAAACAAGTTGAAATTGTAAAATGCAGTGGAAAACAAGCTTGTTGGAATGGTGGCGGCTCATCTCTGAGAAGAGATGTGACAATTGTGCTCATTCACAAGAAGATGATTACAATGAGGCTCTGAAGGCCTTTTTACAATAAACAGGAATGTCAAAAACCCTAGACATCCAAAAACCTAACCCTAGGAGATGAAGCGCCAAAAGTCATGTGGGCACTGTTTGGGTAAGTTAGTAAATCAACTTCCCGGGGTTGTAACTTTTGCATACGATCTCCGTTTTAGGTGCGCGATAGCCCGTTGGAAAGGTGTCGTCGAGGAGATTCATTTTGGGGGCTCAATAAGAGATTTTAAATATAATTGAGAATATCAATCCCAAAAAAACTTCATTTAGGCCCTCAAAATGGCCTCGGAAGTTAAAAACTGCTAAAAATAGTAAATTGCCAAAATTGCCATAAAACATTTTTGAGTGAGTTGGAAATGGTGGGTGGCCACCGATATCCAACTAGATCAATCCTCCATTCTTAGGAAGAAATGGTCTCCATTGCGTTGATTCTCCCCATCAGATGAGAAAATTTCTGCTGAATTTGGCCCTGGGTGAGCCACTTTCCTTGGTGCAGGAGCTGCCCTGCTTTGATGACTCGATAAAGATGGATCCTTTGATGTCGAGTTCCCTTGATCTGTGTGTCTACAATATAATAACTGGATTCCTGTTGCATGTAGTTAGGGTTGAGCTCTATTGGTTTCAACTACTCTACTGTCTCTGAGGTGTCCAATAATGGTGGGAAATATGGTCGAAGGAGAGACACATTGAAGACTGGGTGCAAGCCAAGGAAAGGGGGAATGTTGATCTCAAAAGCATTGTCACCCATAACCTTGGTGATGGTGTACGACCCATAATGAAGTGGGCAAAGCTTCTGATGGGGCCCTGTAAGGCATTCTTTCTGCAAGTGCAACCAAACTTTGTTTCCCACCTGAAACTTGTGTGGCACCCGCTGTTGATCATGGCACTACTTGTACTTAGCATTAGACTTCTGTAGAATATACTGAACCTGTTGGAGGATGTGCTAGATCCACTCAAGGAATCGGGTGGATTTTTCAGCTTCTGGTGGAGCAGGGGATGAATCGACCGAGGTGGTCACCAGGGGTAATGCAACATCCATGGGGCTCAATGGTTGGAATCCCAACCCCACCTGAAATGGGCTATGGCTAGTTGAGCTATGCAGGGCTCGGTTGTAGCTATGCTGGATAGAGGGAAGAATCTCATCCCATGTGCAGGGGTGTTTTGAATTATACATGCATAGGATATGTATGATCATCCGATTGACAACCTCAGTTTGGCCATCTATTTGGGGGTGGAAGGCAGTGGATTTGGTGAGCTTGGTATCCAATAGTGATCAGAGGCTCGATTAGAATGTGTTGAGGAACCGACTATCACGGTTTGAGATAATGGTTTGTGGGATCCCAAAATGTACCCATACTCATTCAAAGAAGAGATTGACAATGGCTTCTGCCGTGATGTTCTTCTTGTAGGTGGCTAGAATCACCATCTTGGAAAAGCGATCAACAACCACAAAAACACAGTCATTTCCCCTCTTGGTGGATGGGAGGCCCAACATGTAGTCCATTGAGATGGATTCCCACGTCTTGTCAGGAGTAGGTAGAGGGGTGTACAAGCCCTGTTTCTTAGTGGTCGGTTTGACAGTAGCGCAGGTGGTGCAAGACCTGATATACTTGCTGACATCTTATCGAAGTTTCAACCAGTAGAAATGTTTTTGCAGAACTGCCACAATCTTTTCGACATCAAAGTGTCCTGCCACCTGACTGTAGTGAGCTTCCCAAATCATCTTCGCACGCTCGCTTGATGGAACATAGAGATGGCCCAGACGACACAACAACTCATCTTGAAGATGGAAATTAGCGACCACTGAGTTGGAGCCCAACATTTTGTAGGTGGTGGAGAAGTCAGGGTCTTTCTCGTAGAGGTGGGGCCATCTGGAGGTCTCATTTCCGCAAGAGTCTAGCACCGTGGTGAGTGCCACGTTTGGAGTTTGGTTGAGGCAATCAACAACTCGGTTGGTACTTCCTGTTTTATACTTGATGTTGAGGTGGAACTGCTGTGAGTATGTGGACCACTTCAGATGGTGGTCATTCTACAATTTTCCTTGGGTCTGCATGAACTGTAGTGGCTTGTGATCAGTGTGGATGATTGTCTCCTTCCCAAGAGTGTAATGTCTTCACTGGTGACAGTCTTTCACAATGGAGTACATTTATTTATCGTAAGTAGGGTACTTACGGACAACATTTGATAGTGTCTCACTATGATATGCCACAGGGTAGCCATGTTGAGTGAGAACGATGCCGATAGCATAGTCTGAAGCATCTGTCTCAATCTCAAAGGGATGTTGCAGGTCCGGTAATGGAAGTATTGGGGATGAGAAAAAAATCTTCTTCAAGTCATCGAATTCTTGTTGTTGGGACAGTCCCCACACAAATTTTTCCTTACCGCCACCCCTGGTTACTTGGCCGAGGGCCCATGCGATATGAGAGAATCCCAACACGAACCTGCGATAGAAATTAGTGAGGCCTAGGAAGCTTCGAAGTTCAGTGAGTGTGGTTGGTGCTGGCCAGTCACAGATGACCTATATCTTGGTTGGATCCGCATGCACACCATGCTGATCAATGATGTATCCTGAGTAATGGACCTTGTTCATGCTAAAGGATCATTTTTCCAAGTTTACATATAGTTTGTGCCGCTGCAGGGTGTGCAGAACTTGCTGAATATGCTGCAAGTGTTTCGCCCAAGTCTTGTTGTAGATGAGGATGTCATCCAGATACACCACTACAAACTTATTGGTGAAAGGTCGTAGGATATCCTCCATCATCCTCATAAAATTTGCTGGAGCATTTGTCAAACCAAAGGGAATGACCAACCATTCAAAAAGACCTTATTTTGACTTGAAGGTGGTCTTCCATACATCTATCTGTTCTATTGGGACCTGGTGGTAGCCAGACTTCAGATCAATCTTACTGAAGTATTTGGCCCCTGTGAGCTGATTAAGGAGGTCGTCGATTCGAGGAATCGGGTACCGGTTTCAGATCGTGATTTTATTCAGAGTTCGGTAATCAATGCAGAGTCGTCATGTCCTGTATTTCTTCTGCAACAACACGATTGGGATCCCACAAGGCGATGAGCTGGGACGTATGTGCCCCTTGTGGAGAAGTTCTTGGATTTGCCTCTTGATCTCCTTGTTTTCTAACAGAGAGCGGCGGTAGAATGGCCCATTGGGTAGCGATGTGCCTAGGGTCAGATCGAAGGAATGCTTGACCTGGCAGTGCAGAGGTACCCCTGTAGGAGAGGAGAATATATCTGAGTATTCTTCCATGAACTTATCCACTTGCTTTTGTTGTGTGGAGAGATCGACCGCGAAGACCCTGGATGTGGCTGCAATCTTTCGCTCACTCTGAGAGTGAATCACGAAGAAGACAAATTTCCCGGTATGAGAGATGACTTTCCTTCATTGCTTGGCAGAGATCAAGGAAATAACACTAGGAGGGACTGCCTCGGGTATCCTATACAATTTCCCGTTCAAAGTAATAATAACAATACGAGGCCTAGACTCATATAGAGCATGACGTTTCCATAAATAAGGGCGTACCAAAAGAACATTACAAACTTCGAGAGGAGAATCATCACACAATACCTCGTCTTTGAAGGGCTTGATGTCGTATGACAATCGACACTATTGGCTGACGTGGAGATCGCTTCCTTGGTGGAGTCATCCAATGGTATAGGGTTGTGGGTGCGACGTTGTCGGCAGGGCCAACCACTTGACAACCTCTGCTGAGATGAGGTTCTTCTGGCTACCGCTATCAACAATGAAGTGCACCAGGGTGCTTTTTATCCACATCTGTAAATGGAAGAGGTGCTCTCCTTCTTTTGGCTCATCTGGTTCACCAAGATGGAGCTTGGTGGTAGAAACGGTGGCACTGGGTTCTGCATAAATGATCCGTCTTCCCCTTTCTGGTTTTGACTTAGAATCAGAACCTGCATATGATTCAAAGACGTTCACTTCGGCCACCAATGACTTCTTTGAGCGACAATCAACAGTGTTATGCCAAGGGTTCTTATGGAAGTCACACCACTTCC
>ML792110.1:137872-176153 GCA_009831015.1 Picea engelmannii | reverse complement strand
AATATTATTTCTTCATGAGAACAAATACCAACTTACTAAGGGGGGAGTGGAATATATTGTTAGAGCTCACAACATGAGGGTAAATGATCCAGATTAATTTTGACACGAAATGAGAGTGGAGATATAATACAGAAATGCACAAAGATATCACGGATATCCAATAATATAATAGAAATGTATCAAAGATGCAACCATAAACAAAGAGATACAATAATACACAAATTCTATTAATGAAAGAAATGTACATAGACTGTAAAAATACAGAGTGAAAGACTCTCTAGAATGGTAGCAACTTATCTCTGAGAAGAGATGTGATGGATACTCGCATTGAAAAGAAGATGATTATTAAATTGAGGCTCTAAGGGCCTTTTTAACATAAGGAAAATACAAAACCCTAACCCTGGAAGATGAAAATTCAAAAGGTTTTTGGGCCCCAATGGAGGTAGTTGATACGTCAACTTCCCGAGGGCATAACTTTTGCATACGATCTCTGTTTGGGGTGCTCGATACACTGTTAGAAATATCTATCTGAGGAATACAACTTTTGATGTGAGAAACATCGAAGGAAAGTACATGTTGCTTTCCGTTTTCACAAAAAATGTTGTTTAGGGCCTCAAAACGACCCGAAAGTTTGGGACCCAAAAAATTGCTAAAAATAGTAAATTACCAAAATTGCCAGAAAAATGTTTTGAGCCAGTTGGAAAAGGTGGGTGTCCACCGATATCCACCTGGATCAATCCTCCCTCCTTAGGAAGGAATGGTATCCATTGCGTTGAGTGCCTGGGGGAGAGGGAAGAGAGTTTGCTGAATCTGCATCTTGATGAGTTGCTTGCCTTGTCGGAAAAGTTTCACTGCTTAGCTTCTTGAAGGTTGTCATGAACATGTGGCTGGAAGGGTTGGAAAATTTTAACCAGTCTAGCTACATGAAATGCTTGTGTGTAGAAGAAATATTTACACTTTGCTGCAATCTTGTCGACTTGCTTCTCTTGGATAGAAGGTGCTTGAGTCGAGGCTATAGTGGTTGCAGTATCCTTCTGTTCACCTTTTGAATAGATTGTGAAGAAAATGAATTTTGTAGTATGAGATACTACCTTGCGGCACTGTTTAGATGGAACAATAGTCAAAACTACTTCTGGTATTCTGTAGAGATGACCCCCCAGAGAAACAATGACACTGCGGGGTCAAGACTCATAAACAACATGACGTTTCCACATATATGGCTGGCCCAAGAGAACATCACAGATATCCATCGGGGAAACATCACATAATACCTCATCGTTGAAGGGTTGGATTCCATATGAAAATCAACACTACTGGCTGACACGCAGATCACATCCCTGGCAAAAGCCACCCGATGCTGTATGACTATGGGTGTGGTGTTGTCGACAATCCCAACTATTCGATGACTTTTGCTGATATGAAGTTGTTCTGGCTTCCGCTATCAACAATAAAATGCAATGGGGTCCCCTTCACCCACATCTGTGAATGAAAAAGGTGCTCCCCATCTTCAGGATATGTTGGTTCTTCTGGTTGAATTGTTGTGGTCGCGACAATAGAAGTGGGGTCTGCATTGATGATCTGTCTTTTACCAGTATTTTCAGAATCAGATTCTGAATCAAGGTTTGGCTCCTTGTCTTTGATATCAGCCACCAATGACTGTTTTGAGTGACATTAGTGTTGTGCCAGGGGATTTTGTGGAAATTGCACCATTTTCCAGTGTCCTTCTTCGTCTTTCTGTGACCCTTATTTTCCTATGGCTTGGACTGGTTTTTGGGAGACTGTTTGTTAGGGATGTCTTTCTCATACTTTGGTTGTTGTGGATTTGTAGACCTGAACTCCCATTTGTTATGGTTTTTAAATTTCTGCTCGATTTTAACAAGATATCGATAAGCAAAACCGAGTGATGAGATGTCCAGAAAATCCATTTCAGTTTGGATGTATCTATGTAGCCCCGTGGTATTTCAGAACCAGATGTCGCTCAGAGTATTTGATACCCATCTTGGTGCACAAGGTATGGAAGGTATTGGTGAACTCTGGAATTTCTTGGCCCCTCTCTTGCCGTAGTGTGGTCCATCTCATGTATTGGTCCTCACAGTTGACAACGGGGTAATATTGTTCCTTTACCTCATCCACAAACAAATCCCAAGTGGGCTCGACCCCATATATTCTAGAATCCTCTTTGGAAATTTTCTCCTAGTAAGTTTGCCACCAATGTTTGACATGGGGGAGAGCCTTAAGGAGTGCGAAAATGATATTTTCTCCGTCGAAAAAATTGTGAATGAAGAAATAACCTTCTAACAGATTTAACCATTTATCTATGGCATCCACATCTATCTGACCTTGAAATATAGGAATGTCAAAATTGACCTGTAACTTAAAAGTTGAGGTGCCTCCAAAGTGGCTGCTTGATGAAGATGCACCTAATTCTATCAGCATGCATTGAAGGACGTGGGAAAAATTCTCCATCATTTCGTCCCTCTGTTGCGTGAGAGCTTGCTCAAGCAACATATTGATCGAATCACCTGCCCCGCCGTTTTTCTTTTCTTCCGCCATTGAGGGTTTCTTGGGTGTGCGAGAGTGGTTTTCCTCAAGAGAGACAAGCTCGAGACCCAACTTGCTATACTCGGACGTCGTCGGGGACATGCATTGAAAAATGATCAAGAGCAGTCCTGGTCTGATACCACTGATTCAGATTATTTTCGACACGAAATGAGAGCGGAGATATAATACAGAAATGCACAAAGATATCATGGATATCTAATAATATAACAGAAATGTATCAAATATGCAACCATAAACACATAGATACAGTAATACACGATTTCTATTAATGAAATAAATGTACAGAGACTGTAAAAATATAGAGAAAGATTCGCTAGAATGGTGGCAGCTTATCTCTGAGAAGATATGTGATGGATACTTTCATTTGAAAGAAGATGATTATTAAAATGAGGCTCTAAGGGAATTTTTAACATAAGGAAAATCCAAAACCCTAACCCCAGAAGATGAAAAGTCAAAAGGTTTTTAGGCTCCGATGGAGGTAGTTAATACGTCAACTTCACGGGGGCATAACTTTTTCATATGATCTCCGTTTAGGGTGCTCGATACACCGTTAGAAAGATCTATCTGAGGAATACAACTTTTGATGTGAGAAGCATCAAAGGACAAGAAATGTTGCTCCCCGTTTTCCCAAAAAATGTCGTTTAGGGCCTCAAAACGACCCTAGAAGTTTGGGACTCAAAAAAACTGCTAAAAATAGTAAATTACCAAAATTGGTAGAAAACTATTTTGAGCTAGTTGGAAAAGGTGGGTGGCCACCGATATCCACTTGGATCAATCCTCCCTCCTTAGGAAGCAATGGTCTGCATTGCATTGAGTGCCTAGGGGAGAGGGAAGAGCGTTTGCTGAATCTGCATCTTGATGAGATGCTTGCCTTATTGGGAATTTGCACTGCTTAGCTTGTTGAAGTTTGTCATGAACATGTAGCTAGAAGGGTTGGACCTTTTTAACCTTTTTGGCTAGATGAGATTCTTGTGTGTCGAAGGAGTATTTACACTTTTGCTGCAATCTTGTCGACCTGGTTCTGTTGGATAGAAGGTGCTTGGGCCGAGGCTGTAGTGGTTGCAGTATTGTTCTGTTCACCTTTTGAACATATTGTGAAGAAGCTTAATTTTGTAGTATGAGATACTACCTTGCGACACTATTTAGGTGGAACAATAGTGATAACTACTTTTGGTATTCTGTAGAGATGACCCCCCAGAGAAACAATGACACTGTGGGGTCAAGACTCATAACCAACATGTCGTTTCCACATACATGGCTGGCCCAAGAGAACATCAATAACATCCAGTGGGGAAACATCACATAATACCTCATCCTTGAAGGGTTGGATGTTGTATGACAATCAACATGGCTGGCTGACACGAAGTTCACGTCCCTGGTGAAGCCACCCGATGCTGTATGGATGTGGGTGTGGTGTTGTTGACAATCCCAACTGTTTGACAACCTCTGTTGAGATGAGGTTCTTCTGGATTCCACTATCAACAATAAAATGCAGTGGGGTACCCTTCACCCACATCTGTGATTGAAAAAGGTGCTCCCTTTCTTCAGAATTTGTTGGTTCTTCTGGTTGAATTGCTGCGGTCACAACAATAACAATGGGGTCTGCGTCGATGATCTATATTTTACTAGTATTTTCAGAATCAAATTCAGAATTAAGGTTTGGCTCCTTGTCTTCTATCTCAGCCACCTGTTGGAACATATATATTTTTCTAAACTTTAAACTTAGATAAGTTTCATTCTTGTTTAAATAAGGACAAACACACACCTAAATATCATCGTTGATGAAGTCTTCCATTGAATCCAAGGATCTGAAATCCTTAAAATTTATGGAGCCACCCACTCATTAAAAGGTCAAATCACCAATGGCTACCTTCGAAATGTCAGGTTTCGCGATACTAATAGTCCAACATGTATGAACTCCAAAGTCCCGATATATGAAGTCGCGTAACTATCTTAAGTTAAACCGGGTTAATTAAACGATTAAAAATTATTAACGATATTTAAACCTTATCGCAATTTCGCGTTTTGGGGATCCCGCCTTGAACGAAAACCAAAGTCCCGATACCCAAAATCGTGAAACCCTTGAAGTTAATAACGATTATTTAAAAGGTTAAAAGTGATTAATATTAATTAATCGCAATTTCATGATTTGGAGAACATAGCTCAAACTAGTATAGAATATCCCGAAACCCTGAAATCTTTGAGGTTAATCATGATTAATTAAAAGGGTTAAATGCAATTAAAATTAATTAATCACATCACGATTTCAAATTTCATAAGTTATAGATCATGCTGTTATAAGATCTCCCGAGAGCCGAAATGCCGAAATTTACTTAATGATAACTATGATTAACCGATGCTTAAACAAAGATTATCTCTTAATTAATACATCACTTAATGATGACTCAGATAGATTCAAATTTCATATGTGCCTTTCCCGAGCATGAACCACCAAAAATAAATGCCATTAATAATACCTTTACGACAATCATTCCAAATAAGATTTTGAGCCATCGCTTGAATCTGATTCATTAAAGAAAGTAAATACTTTGTCAGTGAAGGTATTGGTTGATCGATGCGATTAAAGGAAAAATAATGCGAATTTGAATTTCATTATGCTTTTTACTGAGCTGTAAGTTTTTCCAGTTGAAGGATTTTTACGCCTTTCCCGTGGCAGATAAAAGAGTTCAAAGGCCTGATACCATGGCTCCATGAAAAGAACCTAAAGCAACTGGTGAAATTTTGAGCCAGAACATAGATGTTCTCTCTGACACCTTGCCCATAAGCATAGACAACGCCAAATCCTGGACACAAGTATTCAACATCTTACAATATGAATTGGTAAATTTCCTGGATGATTCAAGTGACAACGAGGAGGACATATCTACCAAATACAAAATTGTTGCTTAGTCAGATCTACAAAAGATAGCGACAAGGCCTAAGCTATTTACCTATAGTGATATGATCAGTTGGGCACTGGACCACGTAGATATACCAACCATAACTATTTTCAATTCGCAAAAGGTCATAATTGGGTCTTTTAGGCCAGAGCATCTACAAGTGATGTACAAATTGTCTCCGGTATCCAATTTTGTTTGCAATGCAACTTTCCTAGTAGATTTCAACAAGAAGGATTGCGACCAATACAGAAAAAACCTTCTTGATTTAATTAAAGACTGGTATTCGCACCCTAAGAAGTTTAGAGTAGACTCCCATGGTATATACCCAGTTGCCGTACTAGAACCCCACATAATGTACATAACAATGATGATGTGTGGGCTCTATGGGAAGGAAAACACAACTCATTTCTTTTTACAGTGGGTACCTATTATACACACAATAGTAGAAGGGTAATATTTTGGCTGGGAAAATATATTGTTAGACAGCTTGGTTCAAGAGATTATAAGATATCAGTCACTAAGAGCCAAGGGGAAACTAGGCCTATTTTTCATGTTGGATTATATTATGGACGCCGTCTGTTTCATGATGCCTTTTCTACTGATGGAATAGAGATGGACTCGAAATAGTGCTGAGCCCATACATATTTACCATTCAAAGCTTTGGGAAGAAAAGGAAAAGGACTTCTTTTATGAGATATACAACTGGGTAGTGGTTCCAATGCACACCGCCATATATGGCTACCTACCTCCCAGAATCTCCGACAAAATTGTGAATAACCTGGGCAAAATAGAAGACTGGTATATCGAGGAAAACGTCTCCTATATTAGGGTTCTTGGCTGTTCAGTTCCTCCATATGCTCTGCCACAATTTTTACTAGACCGACTAGTGTGCCGAGAGGTCGCACGACAAACTGTGCTCAGTGGGATTAGCAAGGAGCTCAAAGCAGTATAGAAAAAGGTACGACCCTCTTTTCCCCTGCAAATTGGTACATTTTCCCTACTGGACTTCGGTCACTCTAAAGTAGAGGTCGTGGCTTTGGAAGAAATAAAGCTGGTCAACATTGAATTCAAAAAGCATGACCCGTAGAAGGTCATGGGTAATCACATGGCCAACTGCAATTTGAAAAGGTATGAACACGAATATTCCCCTCAAGATGATATTTTCCGAGGAGTGAGATCCTATCCATAGGTCTTTATTCGAGTTCAGGCTCTGTCACCCGATAAAATGATTGATATTTACGACTTCTAGAGGCACCGAAGAAGTAGCCTCCCTAAAGTGTTACAAGGAGGAACCTCGACGTCTACAACCGCCCAACAAACAGAGACCCAAAGCTCAGAAGTAGTAAGCTCCAATGGACAAGAAAAATGGGAAATCTTGGAGAATACTGAGGTGTCTACTCAGAAAGAAGATATCCCATCGACAAATGTATCAGGTGACCAAACCAGAGATCAAACAGAGACACTGACAAAGGAGGGAGAAAAAGGACCATCGTTTTCACCAGATAAATCGACTACAAATGTGGCAGGGAAACAGTTGTCCACCAAAATCGACATCCCCATCTAGTTCATCACTTTTACAATTCACCAAAGGGAATCCAAATGCAAAGGTAATATTCATAGAGGACCTCACAGCCATTTCGGTTGAAGATTTGCCTCCTTCCAATTTATTTTTCAACAAGAAAAGGAAGGTTGTGGTGAAGAGAGAAATGCACCTAAAGGAAGGTTCAACTGTCAAAAGACACAGGGTGCTAATTGATGGAGAAGCCTTGGAGGAGGTATAATTTGCTGAAGAAGTAACAGGCTCACTGGGGGATTTTGCAACAACTAACCAATTTTCAGTCGAAAATTTAAAAGAACGACTGAAGAAAAAATATATGCAAATAAGACAATTGCAGAATCAAATGAAGACTACAGAAAAGAACGTTCGGAACAAGGTAAACAAGGGCTTCGAGTAGATTATAGACAACGACAAATAGGAAATCCAATAGCTCAAATCCAGCCTCGAGGAGATGCACAAAAATATACAAGCGAGTGAGGGATGGGCCACCTAGCAGGATGAGTTGGTAAGGAAACTGCATGCCAAAGTAAGCTCTACCGAAAACATGATTGTAGATATAACAATGTTCCAAGATCAGGCATTGGAAGTGTGAAAGGAACTGGAAGAAACACAACAAATCCTTCTCACTAAGGTTTAAACTATCCAAGATAATTTTCGAGTGATAGATCAAGTGTTAAATAACATTTGTTTAAGAGAGAAAGAAGCTATTTCTGTCTGGACTACCTTCCAAGAAGCAGTTGTGTTGTCAACAAAAGAAGGAGCAACTATGGCTTCCATATTGTCCATTTCGGAACAGACCAAAGGTGATATAATACTAAAGGCCTGGGAATATAGCATAGTTGAAAGTAGGAAAATGTCTAAGGAAGTGAAATAGTTTTGTGAAGAGGATTTCCACTCACTCAACAAAGAATCATTAGGCCTTGATAAAGAAGATAGCTCTAGAGTACTGAGACAGATTGACATAACAAAACATCAACTTGAAATTAAGACAAATATGGAAGAGGCTTAGGCCGAAATCTCACAGATAAAATAGGTTGATATTATTTAGATAAATAGATGGCTAGTGAAGCTCAATCTGCAATTACAGTCTATAGTTTCATAATATAGGCAAATGGAAGAAAGATTGCCTCAATTAGAAAAGAAATTATATATTTTTGAGGCTAATAATTTAACAGAACCCTCCAGGCTGGTGGTGCAATTTGTGAGCATATGCATCAAATGTATTCAGCAAGGAAACAGTAGCACCGTTGGAAACAAATGAGATGGATTGTGTACGTTATCCATGTCGGAGCTGGAGAACTAGAAATAAAAATGCCTCTGCCAACATAATGAGGAGGTTGCCAAAAAATATGCAAGTGAAGCATTTCACATTTTATATTTTGTAATCTTTTACTATTTTAGAAATAAGGGGAATTCCAACTATTTAAGGTTGAGAACCTTTTGTATAAATATAACTTTCTAAGTTTAAGCACATGCTTCTTCTTGCCATATTGTAATCGAGAAAACTCATTTTCTTTGAGTATTAATACAAGTGCAGACATGGATTCCAAATTTTGTGTTGTTTGAGTTATGTGCCCTCTTTGTGTTTCATATATTCTGTTCTCTTTAAGTCATTCCTGAACAAATGAATGATTACAATTTAGTACAACTACTGTGATTACGTTCCATTTAGTATTTGATTAACAAACAATTTTTCCTCTGTAGTTGCTATCAACAAATACAAGACCTGTCTGTTATTTGAATTACTACATCTTATATTTTTTCAGGAGTGCATTCTACATTTATTTCTACTATAAACATGGTAAGACTCTTCTATCATTGATACCTTAGTTTGTTTAATAGCTTTTGTAATTTTCTTCTCCTCTTTCAATTTGATAAATTGACTTAGACGACGAAATATGACCTTTGTTCTCTTCAGATATTAATTCCATTTGAGGATTTAACTCTCACACAACTAACGAAAAAAAAATAAGCTTTAAAACCAACTTTCCTTAATTCCTGATGCCTGAAATTATTCTTTGAGCCTTAAGTTTAATCTCAGGAACAACACCACCAATGACTATTTTGAGCGACATTCATCAGTGTTGTGCCAGGGGATTTTGTGGAAATCACACCATTTTCCAGTGTCCTTCTTCGGCTTTCCGTGACCCTTCTTTTCCTATGGCTTGGCCTGGTTTTCGGGAGATTGTTTGTTAGGGATGTATTTCTCATACTTTAGTTATTGTGGATTTGCAGACCCGAAATCCCATTTGTTTTGATGCTTAAATTTCTGCTCGATTTTAATAGCATATCTATAAGCAGAACCGAGTGATGAGATGTCCAGAAAATCCATTTCAGTTTGGATGTATCTACGTAGAGCCCTGCCGTATTTGAAAATCATATGTCACTTAGAGTCTTTGATACCCATCTTGGTGCACAAGGTATGGAAGGTATTAGTGAACTTCGGAACTTCTTGTCCCCTCTCTTGCCGTAGTGTGGTCCATCTCATGTATTGGTAATCATAGTTGCCAACAGGGTAATATTGTTCCTTTACCGCATCCACAAACAAATCCCAAGTGGGCTCGACCCCATATATTCCAGACTCCTCTATGGAAATTTGGTCCCAGTAAGTTTCCCACCAATGTTTGACATGGGGGAGAGACTTAAGGAGCGCGAAGATGATCTTTTCTCTGTCAAAAAAATTGTGAACAGAGAAATAACCTTCTAACAGATTTAACCATTTATCTAGGGCATCCACATCTATCTGACCTTCAAATATAAGAATATCAAAATTTTCCTATACCTTAAAAGGCGAGGTGTCTCCAAAGTAGCTTCTTGATGAAGATGCACCTCATGCTATTGGCAGGCGTTGAAGGATGTGGGAAAAATTCTCCATAATTTCGTCCCTCTGTTGCGTGAGAGCTTGCTCAAGCAACAACTTGATAGAATCGTCTACTCTGTCGTTTTTTTTCTTCTTCCACCATTGAGGGTTTCTTGGGTGTGTGAGAGCAGTTGTCCTCAAGAGAGACAAGCTCGAGACCCAAATTTCTATACTCGGACCTTGTCAGGGACATGCACTGAAAAACGATCAAGAGAAACCTACTCTCATACCACTGATCTAGATTATTTTTGGCATGAAATGAGAGTGGAGATATAATAAAAAAATGCACAAAGATATCACGGATATCCAATAATATAACAGAAATGTATCAGAGATGCAACCATAAACACAAAGATACAATAATACATGATTTCTATTAATGAAAGAAATGTACAGAGACTGTAAAAATATAGAGCAAAAGACTCGCTAGAATGGTGGAATCTTATCTCTGAGAAGAGATGTGATAGCTACTCACATTCGCAAGAAGATGATTATTACAATGAGGCTCTAAGGGAATTTTTAACATAAGGAAAATCCAAAACCCTAACCTTGGAAGATGAAAATCCAAAAGGTTTTCGGGCCCCAATAGAGGTAGTTGATACGTCAACTTCCCGAGGGCGTAACTTTTGCATACGATCTCTGTTTTGGGCGCTCGATACACCGTTAGAAAGATCTATCCGAGAACTACAAATTTTGATGTGAGCACCATCGAAAGAAGGAAATTCGTTTCTCCTCAGTTTCCCAAAAAACGTCATTTAGGGCCTCAAAATAGCCCTGGAAGTTTGGGACCCAAAAAAAATGCTAAAAAATAGTAAATTACCAAAATTGTCAGAAAACTATTTTGAGCCAGTTGGAAAAGTTGGGTGGCCACCGATATCCACCTGGATCAATTCTCCCTCCTTAGGAAGCAATGGTATCCATTGCATTGAGTGCCTGGGGGAGAGGGAAGAGCGTTTGCTGAATTTGCATCTTGATGAGCTGCTTGCCTTGTTGGAGAAGTTTTGCTACTTATCTTGTGAAGGTTGTCATGAACATGTGGCTGGAAGGGTTGGAACTTTTTAACCATTCTTGCTAGATGAGATGCTTGTGTGTAGAAGGAATATTTACACTTTGCTGCAATCTTGTCGACCTGCTTTTGTTGGATAGAAGGTGCTTGGGCCGAGGCTGTAGTGGTTGTAGTATCATTCTGCTCACCTTTTGAACAAATTGTGAAGAAGCTTAATTTTGTAGTATGAGATATTACCTTGCGAATTTTTTTAGGTGGAACAATAGTTGAAACTACTTATGGTATTCTGTAGAGATGACCCCCTAGCGAAACAATGACACTGCAGGGTCAAGACTCATAAACAACATGACGTTTCCACATATATGGCTGGCCCAAGAGAACATCACATATATCCAGTGGGGAAACATCACATAATACCTCATCCTTGAAGGGTTGGATGCCGTATGACAATCGACACTGCTAGCTGACACGAAGATCTCGTCCCTAGCAAAGCCACCCGATGCTGTATGGATGTGGGTGTGGTGTTGTCGACAATCCCAACTGTTTGACGACCTATGCAAAGATGAGGTTCTTCTGTCTTCTGCTATCAAAAATAAAATGCAGCGAGGTCTCCTTCACCCACATCTATGAATGAAAATGCGCTTCCCCTCTTCATGATATGTTACTTCTTCTAGTTGAATTGCCGCAGTCACCACAATAGCAGTGGGGTCTGCATTGAGGATCTATCTTTTACGAGTATTTTCAGAATCAGATTCTGAATTAGGGTTCGAATCCTTGTCTTTGATATCGACCACCAATGATTGTTTTGGGCGACATTCATCAGTGTTGTGCGAGGGGATTTTGTGGAAATCGCACCATTTTCCAGTGTCCTTCTTCGTCTTTCTGTGACCCTTCTTTTCCTGTGGATTGGATTGGTTTTCGGGAGACTGTTTGTTAGGTCTGTCTTTCTCATACTTTGGTTGTTGCAGATTTGTAGACCCAAACTCCCATTTGTTCTGGTGCTTAAATTTTTGCTCGATTTAACAACATATTGATAAGTAGAACTGAGTGATGAGATGTCTAGAAAATCCATTTCAGTTTGGATGTATCTGTGTAGAGCCCCGTGGTATTTCAGAACCAGATTATGCTCAGAGTCTTTGATACCCAGCTTGGTGCTCAAGGTATGGAATTTATTGGTGAACTTTAGAACTTCTTGGCTCCTCTCTTGCCGTAGTGTGGTCCATCTCATGTATTGGTCCTCATAGTTGACAATGGGGTAATATTGTTCCTTTACCGCATCCACAAACAAATCCCAAGTGGGATTAGCCCCATATATTCCAGATTCCTCTATGGAAATTTTCTCCCAGTAAGTTTCCCACCAATGTTTGACATTAGAGAGAGCCTTAAGAAGTGGAAAGATGATCTTTTCTCTATTGAAAAAATTGTGAACAAAGAAATAACTTTCTAACAAATTTAACCATTTATCTAGGGCATCTGCATATATTTGACTTTTAAATATAGGAATATCAAAATTGATCTATACCTTAAAAGGCGAGGTGCCTCCAAATTGGCCACTTGATGAAGATGCATCTGATGCTATCTGCAGGCAGTGAAGGATGTGGGAAAAATTCTCCATCATTTCATCCCTCTGTCGCGTGAGAGATTTCTCAAGAAAAAGATTGATAGAATCATCTTCTCTGTCATTTTTATTTTATTCCGCCATTGAGGGTTTCTTGGGTGTGAGAGAGTGGTTTTCCTCAAGAGATAAAATCTTGAGACCCAACTTTCTATACTCGGACCTCGTCAGGGACATGCACTGAAAACCAATCAAGAGAAACCTACTCTGATACCACTGATCCATATTATTTTTGACACGAAATGAGAGCGGAGATATAATACAAGAATGCACAAAGATATCACGGATATCCAATAATATAAAAAAATGTATCAGAGATGCAACCATAAACAAAGAGATACAATAATACATGATTGCTATTAATGAAAGAAATGTATAGAGACTATAAAAATATATAGTGAAAGACTCGCTAGAATGGTGGCAACTTATCTCTGAGAAGAGATGTGATGGCTACTCGCATTCACAAGAAGATGATTATTACAATGAGGCTCTAAGGTCATTTTTAACATAAGGAAAATACAAAACCCTAACCCCAGAAGATGAAAATCCAAAATGTTTTCAAGCCCCGATGGAGGTAGTTGATACGTCAACTATCGAGGGCGTAACTTTTGCATATGATCTCCGTTTGGGGCGCTCGATACACCGTTAGAAATATCTATTCGAGGACTAAAACTTTTTGTGTGAGAAACATTGAATGAAATTATATGTTTCTCCCTGTTTTCCCAAAAAATGTCCTTTAGGGCCTCAAAATGGCTCCGTAAGTTTGGGGCCCAAAAAAACTGCTAAAAATAGTAAATTACCAAAATTGCCAGAAAACTGTTTAGATCTAGTTGGAAGAGTTGGGTGTCCACCGAAATCCACTTGGATCAGTAAACACAAGACTTGTTAGTGTAGGACAAATGAAGAGACTCATAAACACTAACAAGAGATATGTACTCATGATCGTAAGGGAGAAAGATGTCAGAACATCTGATGCTTTCCAAGGATGTGATCCTTCTCATAAGAAAGAATTAATTGATATTGTTTCTAAGTATGATGATATTTTATAGGAACCAGATGGATTACCTCCTAAGAGGGAAATCCAATGTGAAATACATCTTCAGCAGGATTCCCCTCTTCCTAATGTGGGCATGTACAAGATGTCAGTGGTGGAGATGACATAGATCAAGAAGAAAGTACAGGTCTTATTGGATCAAGTGGTCATCAGGCCCAACTCATATCCTTGTGGTTCTTCGATCGTGATGGTGCCAAAGAATAATGGAACATGGAGAATGTGTGTCGATTACTGAGCCTTAAATAAAATCTCGGTGAAAAATCGATACCCTCTTCCTCGTATAGATGATTTACTTGATCAGTTAAAGAATGTTGTTTATTTCACTAAGTCGGATTTGCATAGTGGATACCATCAGATCAGGGTTGCAGAACGAGATGCATGGAAGACTGCCTTTAAAACCAAACATGGATTATTTGAGTGGTTAGTTATGTCTTTTGGGCTTTGTAATGCTCTGACAACTTTCATGCGTGTGATGAATGATGTATTCATTCCTTTTCAAGATGATTTTATGATTGTATATTTAGATGACATTCTTATTTTTAGCGGGACTTGGGATGAAAATGTGAGGCATGTAAAAAAATATTGGATACTTTGCAAAGGGAAAAGTTGTATGTGAAACTGTCCAAATGTGAATTTGGTAAGACTACACTTGTGTACTTAGGTCATATTGTAGGAGGAGGACAATTAAAAATTGATCCTTCAAAGATTGATGTAATTGTAAATTGGCCTGAGCCAAAAAATGTAACCGAGATACAAAGCTTCTTAGGCGCAATCCAGTATTGGAGGAGATAAATTTCAAACTTCTCCTTCATAGAAGTTCCTTTGCATGCCTTAACCAGTGTGAAGAACACTTTTCAGTGGGGAGGAAATAAACAAAAATATTTCAACACTTTGAAGGAAAAGATCAATACCGCACCAGTATTAGCATTGCCGAATCTTCAATATCCCTTTGAGATCGAGACAGATGCGAACAAATATGCCATGGGTGAAGTATTGATGCAATATCGTAAGCCTATCTATTTCCACTCTGAAACGTTTAACCAAGCTGTTGTTAACTATCCTACATACGATAAAGAGTTGTATGCATTAGTTCAAAGTGTAAAGAAATGGAAACACTACTTGTTAGGGAAGGAAACAATCATACATACAGATCACTAACCCTTTTAGTATCTCCAAGCACAAACCAAACTACAACAATATTGACACTGCAGATGGATGGGTTTCCTACAACAATTCATTTGGTAATCAAATACAAAAAGGGTACAAGTAACAAGGTAGCTGATATGCTTTCTAGACCTCCTTTTGTTGCTTCTATTATTTTTAAGAATACTTCTTTATCTCATGATAGCTATGTGGAAGAATATTCCATTGATGAAGATTTTAAAGAAGTATATGAGAAACTAACCCATGGTGCACATATAGAGAACTATTATCTGTAGGGAAAATTACTCTACCATCTTGGAAAGCGAAGTATTCCTACAAGTGAACGAGTCCATGTAATACGATAAGCTCACACTTCTCTTGTGTCTGAGCATTTTAGGGTAGGAAAAACTATGGCTCATTTGCATAGGTTTTGTTACTGGCCTCAAATGAAAGTAATTTTAACTAAATATGTAAAGGGGTGTGTGATGTGTTCTACTTGTAATCCCACTAATAGAAAACTGGGGCTATACTCAACACTACCTATTCCATCCCATCCATGGGAAAGTATCTCCATGAATTTTGTAGGGGGTTTACCAATGTCGAAAGGGGGTCATGACTATTTGTATGTTGTAGTGGATAGGTTCAAAAATAGGTGTATCTTAATGCCATGTAAAAAGAAAATCAATGCTGAGAATACTGCTAATCTCTTCTTTCAGTATGTTTGGGTTACCCACACCCATTATCTCGAATCGAGATACTCGATTCATTGGGGATTTTTGAACAAGCTTGTGGAGAATTATGGACACCAAATTGAAGAGGAGCACTGCTTTCCATCCACAGACTGACGGACAGACAAAGGTTGTAAACCAAAAAATGGTACTTTTTCTTCGAGGCTACTGCAACAAGCATCCCAAGTTATGGGATGAACAAATACCCTATGTACAACATGCTTACAACTGAGCCTTACATTCCTTGACTCAATGTTTTCCTTTTCAGACATGTTTTGGGTACCTACCTAAAGTTCCTTTGGACTTTATGTATGGGAGATATGCCAATTCAAATGAAGAAATAAATGAAGACAGATCTTGCAGGTTCATCGAGAGGATCCAATAGGTACACCAAGAAATCAGGGAACAATTGGAGAAAATTCAAGCACATTATAAATCTCGACATGATAAACATAGGGTTGATCATCAGTTCCAGGTTGGAGACCGGGTATGGATTCACATCAACAAGGAGAGATTGAAGGGTGAAGGAAAGAAACTCAAGCCCATTTGTTATCGACCCTTCACTATTTTGGAGAAAAGTAGTACCGATAATTTCCATCTGGATATTCCACCTTATATGCAGATTTAGTCAGTTATAAATGTAGAGAGATTGAAACTTTTTGAGCCTCCCATGATCATGGATCAGGATGAGGAAGTTTCAATACCTTCAGTTGATGAGTTTTCTCCTGGGTACTTGGATGAGTTAAGGGAAGATATCATCCTGGACAGAAGACGAGGACTTCACGCAGGGGTGATGTTGATTATCTTCGAGTAGGCTTAAAGGGCATACATCCAAGCAAGGAAAAGTGGATTGAGAAGGACAAGGTGAGGGAAATATTCCCTCATTTATCTGTTGATTGATGAAATATTTTGGTGGTCCAAAAATATATCAGTGGGAATGGGTGATCCAAAAAGGATCCAGAGAAGACTAAGGAAAACTCAAAACTCGTAGAAGCAAATCAAGAAGCTCAAAATTGCCTCAGCAGATAGAGAAAGGAAAAAAATTCAAAGTTCTCAAAACTCAGTGAAAGTGACATCATCATGAAGAGAGCGTCACAAGATTTCCAACATTACAAATGAATCATCAAATAGAGTTAGTGATCGAAAGATATTTGTGGTCAAAGTTTGGTCAACCTAGACCAGTCAGTAGGGGGATGAGTCACCATTCGTACTACTAACATGAAAATTAGTACAGATGATGTCAACATCCATACAAAATACATGGCACATGTAGGAAGGTAACACATGTCATGCTGACATCAACATGACGTGAACATGGTGATGTGGAAACACCAGAGGTTGCCACCTGTCACTCATATTTGGCCTTTTTGGGTCATTCCGTGGACCAGTAATAATGCGCCACATGGAAGAACATACGATGATATGGTAGGTCATATGTTGACGTGGAAGGTGATGGTATAGTTGGTTGATGTGGAATAATGGTTGGCTGCCATGTGGCAGTGGGAAAATTCCCAATGAAAACCCGAGAACGAAATTCCCCAAAACGATATATATACCATTATATCTAGAACCACTGCTAAAATTGGTGGAACAACCATTTTAAATATAAATATAAATATAAATATATATATATATGTTAAAACAGATACCCAACAGGGGAGGCCCATGGGCATGACCCCGAGACCTCCCCCTATATCAACGCCTTAACACATGCTCCACCAACCATAAAGGCAATAGATTGCGTTGATTACAATGCTGGTTTTTTTTTTTTTTAAAGTGAATCTGCCCAGTGTTGGAGGGAGGCATGTGAGGGTACAGACCGGCACAAATTTCGATACATTTTTATCAACATTTATTGTAGGTTACAGGGCAAAAAAACTAAGACAGAGTTTCTCTTGGGCCTAGGAGTGCCAGAGTCAGACTGAAGCATGGAGACAATTTTTTTTGGCTAATTCAATGCCATGAATTCAATGGTACTATCTATTTTCTGATTTGAGCAAAACTTCTACAACTTGATTTCAAAATGAGGTATTCTTATGTATTTTTCCAAATTCTTTTGCCGAGTTAATAAAAATTCCTACCCATTTGAGAGTAGGACTCATAGACGTAGTCCACCGGGGATGAACTCTGTTATCAAGTTTTTTGTGTTCAGATTTGATGCTTATGTCTCTTCATTATTAAGCTTTTCCTTATTTAATGATGCACTTTAATTTATGCTCATTTAATGCAATTCTTTATAAGTCACTTTGATGAAAACATCCTAGATCAGTCACAAAGTTCATTCTTTAGATTCATCACTTGTCCAATATTTCTGATTGAGAAAAGGTTCGTTAGGGAATCATACATCTTCTTGGATGAGTTAATACAAGAAATGTAGGGTATCAAGTGATCCTTTACAAAGTCCACTATGATACTCATAGCATTAATGCCATTATCCTTGAACTTCTCCAATGTTGCAATGTTTTGAGGTTCCTTCTCTTTTCTTGCTTCAAACTGTGGTTCCATGATATTTCCTTTCATGATATCTAAGACTTTATTCTTGGCAAGGATGAGGTCAATTTTTTTATTCCATGCTCTAAAGTTTAAAGCTCCTTCTAACTTGTTTTCTGACTTCATAGAGTAAGTCATGACTACTTTGACTTGGTCAAACTTTGACTTTGACTTGGCCAACCTCTGAATTTGACTTTGACCAAAAAATCAAACTTGATGCCTTGACTTGCTGAGATTACTAGGAGGTGCGCTTGGCTAGGGTGCAATAGGCTATCTGGGAATTAGGTCAAGGGATTCACTTAAGGTGCTTCAACAAGAGGGTTAGGGTTTAGTTGTTGCAACAAAATTCTAACTACAACTGCAATTGCAATTGATAAAATCCTCGCAATATACCTTCCAGTGGTTAAGCTGTCTAAAGATAGTGTGGGCCCATAACCTGTAAAATAATAGGTGTTCTCATTTCACCATAGAAAATATCACTATATTGTCACCCAACCATAGGCATAGTGGCCACCCCTGAGCACCTTAACCTTGACAGAAAAAATAATTTTGGAAGCAAACACTAGAAGCAATATCCAACCAAGTTAGCGTACCTCTCTCCAAAGCTAGCGTACTAAGCAAAAAGTCCAAACCATAACCATAGAAAAAGTCACCACTGCAACAACTGCAACTCTCCACCAGTCATGCACACCACTAGCCCTTATGCAGTTGTGGGAGTGAGTGAGTGCAAATGAGATCAAGCACCCTCTATTTATAGTCCTCCAAGTGACCTAATTGGGTTTACTTCTTCTCTTGGAGGCTAATAACTTAATATAAGTTATTCTCTTGAGCCAAATTGTCTTCTAGGGTTATTACCCAACTAATTAGGGTTTCTCTTGCTTCCCATAATATTCTAGTCTCGTCAAAGGTTACATGTAGAGGTTAATACCTCCCACAACTACTGTAACATCAACACCTACTTGTTTAACTATTAGAAATTGCAAGTGGTACATTGTCTTTAAATTCTCTTTTGAAAGTGGAAAATAATTCCCATCCATTTGTCTCCACACACACATATATTTGAAGGCATAATATAAAAGGCCAATTGTATGCACCTTCTCCAAACCTCACCGATTTACCTATTTCAGCAGCTGTATCCTCCAACAATTCCACTCTACCAAACAACGCAGATGCATCTTCTAGTGACTATACTACATCAAACAGAGGGACACAAATGACCATTAGCACACAAGGTGACATGAGGTTCAAATGTGAGGTACATGTAATATTTAATGTTGCAGTTATATTTCTCCATCTGTTCCCATTTCTAAATTAAAAAAAATGGTGATCACCTCACTCTACATTTTCCTGAGGTCCCTTTTTTGTCATTGAACCATGGCAGTGGAATTTACCTGTGGGTATTTCATGTTATAAATTTCACACCATAAGGAGGCCTAATTCTTGTAGTTCAACAATGTGAATTTTGTCTAAAACATTCAAAGGGCCATTCAGAAAGTGTTAAATTTCTTGAATTTTCCTCTGAAGAGGTTGCTGTTTGAAGGTAATACTCCTTTCACTCACTCAATCTCCAACGTTATTCATTTTGAGATTTTTGAATATATATTCGAAGATACTCTATGTGAGTGATTTTGTTGTGTTTGTGTTAAACAAAATTATATGATGGCTAAAGTTGTTGTTGTCTCTAGATTTGTTGGTGTGGGCATAGACAAATTAATCAACCAGATTCTTTACCAGATAGGGATCACTATTCACGATAAGAAGGTATTGAGATCCCTTGAGCATTTGGTAATGAACATCTAGCATATCATCATATATATCTAGCTATACTTCCCAACATTGAACATGAAGAATGGAATCCACACTTGTCTGTGATATAACAAGGATTTAGCCATCAATATATGGCTTAAAATGTTGGATCTACTTCTCCGATAAGCATAAAAAATGGTACAAAAGTGCACAATTCCACCAAGGTATAAATTATTTCCTGATATCAATAAAGTAGAAATATCACTCACCTTATTTCAGATATTAAAGAATATCTAAAATTGTCTCCTTTGGCTACGTGGGCCCAAATTCCCGAGTTCTTGGAGGAACTCAAGTATTAAATTGGGAAGAATATGAAGGAAAGCATCACAACTATTCCTTATTCAATCATTTCTTCTGTAACCATCTATGAATCTCTTGCTTCAACAAGATTATTCATACACAAACCCTTATAGTTAGACATGAGAGAGATTTTGCAAGACTTGAGAAGCTAGTGATCGATTGAAAGTTCTCGTGCTTGGCATGGTTGGAAAGGGTGGATCCAGAAAGACTTTTATTCTCAAGAGAATATTCAATAGTAAATGTTGTAAAATGTCTTTAGAGAAGGCTTATTTCTTTGGCTTACTATTTCTCAGTTTCTATCTTTCAAAATCCTTGGAAAATAGCTCTGTCAGTAGATAACCATCCAAGCAAATGTACATGATCTGGAATATAGTATGAACCTATAAGATGTAAAAATCTAGATGAATTAGAGTATGCATGCAAACAATTTTTTCTTTTCCTAGGTGTAAAAATTACTGGAAGAATTAGGTGTACCTTTTCTAACTGACTATTCGAGCTCCAAATTTATTGTTATTTCAAGGGATCAAAAATAATTTTTAGATATGGGGTTAATGTGGAAAGGTCCACAATAAAAATGGAGGATTTGATCGAAGATGCGAGTTGGTCATTGTTCGCTCATCATGATTTTCCATATAATAATAGAAATATGCCAATGAGAATTGACAAGAGAATGACCAAGGTTGTGTGTACCAAGTGTGGAGGGATTCTCCTCACAATCAAAGTAGTTTCTAGGTCAATAGAGGGAATTAATGATCCAAAGGAGTGGGCAGTACAAGGATAAAACCTTGTGGCGAAGGTTTTTATGGAACCTCCCTGAAAAATTTATTCATTATATGTTTATAGTGGAGGTGTTTAGTAGAGGTGTGAGGTCAGAGGTTTTTGAACATGTGCACCTAAGTCGATCGACCACACTGGTTCTCTTACAAGCATAACACCCCAATGCTTAAAAAACAAAGCGCATTGATAATTGCTATTAATATAAAATACTAAAATATCATTTTTTGTTTTATAAAAAATAAAATGCATCACATTGATCCATGATAACCTAAGAGCACTGATGTGAGTATAAAAAATGCGTCGGAACATGTTAAAATACTTGATTATTCAATAAAAAAATTTAATTTAAAAACCATAAACCTTCCACAGTGTGCTTAAAAGTCACTGCAACCCCAGTGCATCTATAATGGTGGTGCATTGGAAAACAATTATGGTGTGCTTAATAGTACTATAGTATTGAGTTTTTTTACTATATAACCAAAAATATGTATGGTGCGCTACTCATACGCAAACAAACTGGTGTGGCCCTATATCCAACACACCTTTTTAGGGTAAAATAAAATAAGCATACCGGTGCATTCAATTAAAAAGAACACTCCGATGCATTTTACTGTCGGGCACACTGTGAAAGGGTAAAACAAAAAAAATTACCAAACCAAATTTCATTATAACATTTCCTTCTATGCTTCCAACCTCTGACACAATCATTGGTGCTCACCTTCCTTCTATGTCTTCCCCATTTGTAGTGCTTTACAATGTTGCTTCCTTAGTGCCCCTGTAGATTCCATACATTTTCTAATTTTGGAAAAACGTTTAAAATTTAGTTTTTCCTCCACGGGCCAACCATGCATCCTCGAGTGAAAAGAGACTAGGTAGATTGTTTTTTACCTTCTTATTTTAATTTACATTGGGTTAAAATTTAAAATTGGTATTAAATTTGACATTTTTTATTTTAAATTACCAGTGTGCTTTGCTTGTTTGGCTCACCTCAAAGAGCGACGTGTCCTCTGAATTTACAAGAAGAATCACACATGATTCTTCCTATGTATTAACATGAAACACCACTTGTGATGCATTTAAAACTACACAACATACTACAAACACTAAACACCGCACATTGGGATGGGGTTGTGCATTATCGATGCCTCTATATTAGAAGAGGCATAATCTTTGCAAAAATACCACCGATGCACTCTAAAAACTTAAATGCACCACACATATAATAATTAACCTACTAATGCATTTAATTATTAAAATTGCACCGGTGCGCCATACAACATGGAGCACTGCAAAATTGTGAACATTAATCATCGAACTTACTGGTGCATATTGGTGCGTTTAATGAATAATATAGCACAAGTACACCATATAAAAATGAATCACTATGGAAAATTCTTTCTTTATGATAAATAACACCATTAATGATGCATATTATTTATTCAAGGTGCACCAATTACTTTACCCTATTTTTTTTCAAACTAAAATTAATTTTAGCTTTTGATAAATACAAAATTATTATATATGTGTGTGTTGTATAATTTAAATTTGTTTTATCTATATATATGTTCCTAAAAATAATTATATGTGAATCATAGATGATGATGATGAGTGTAGGAGTAGGAGAAACAACAACAAAAACACATATATCTTTGTACATGAGTGGAAGTCCAGAAGAAAAACAAAATTGGCAAAGTACAAATTCAAACCTATGCAATTAAATATTGTGGAGGTTTTGCTTTAATGCAGAGGAAAAAATGGAGGTCACTCTTATGTGCCTCTCATAATTTAGCGCACAAAATTGATCCTTTTCCATTACCTCATCACTTTGGCTCACATTTTCTCCTCCATTGGGCCACTTAACTTTCTCCAAGATACCATCCTCGCCATTCATGTATCCATATTAACTGGCATCAATTTGCTTGTAAATTATCTCATACTTAGACCTACTCTTCTTTTCTTCCGAGGGATTTTTGAATAGCTCTATGATTTCGAGGACTATTTTTGTAGCCCCAAAGTATCTATAATCATGGCCCTTACTAGTGGCACCAAGCACATCAACTTTTTTCCCTTCCAAGTTCTTCACCTTGGCCCCTACTTTGGCATAACTAGGATCACCAAGCTCTATGTTCCAATATTCCCAGTGCCCCTTTTACCTAATCAACAAGAAAGGAACCCTGGTAGATATATTAATTATATAACTCTGTCAACCTCAAGATGACCTAAGGTCCATATTATATATTTAATAGAAGTTAAGAAGCACTTTTGAAAAACAAATTGTTGATCCATAAGCTTCACCAACATACCTTATCGCTAAATATTAAGCATTGTATTGGCATTGATGTACTCTTCCATGAGATCCTCACTTGTGTATTTTATAACAAAATCTTGTTTCTTCTTCTCCAAAACCATACAATCGATATATTTCTCATCTGGAAGGGGTACATGGGGAACAAAATCTCTCTCTCTCTCTCTCTCTCTCTCTCTTTGATGTTGGTTTCCCTTGTCCTACTCTCCCATTTCTTTTTCCACATCCTCCTCTTGCGAGAACATGACTAGATTAATGGTATCGACCTCCCCTCTATTGAATATCAACTTGSCCTCCCTCTTGATAGACTCCATCCTCTTCCACTTTCTAAACACTCTAGCCCGCATCTCCTCCTCTGTGATCCGCTCAACTTTCTCCAATATACCATCCTCATCATTCTTGTAGCCTTAATAAATGGAGTCAATTTACRTGTAAATATCATACCTAGACCTCCTCTTMTTTGCCTCAAGGGGATTATCTATAAAGGTATATTTTATAAGCCCCCCGAGATGAAGAAGAAGAGGTCTAGGTATGATATTTAGAGGTGAATTGATGCTAGTTATTATGACTACAAGGATGATGAGGATGGTATCTTGGTGAAAGGTTAGTGGGATGCAAAGGAGGATATGTGGGCCTGAGCACTGAGAGAGTGGTAGAGGATAAAGTTTGATAAAATGGATTATAGGTTCACAATAAAGAGTGGGGAGGCCACTGCCATTAAGCTGGCCATGTTCGAGGAAGAGGACGATGTGGAGGAAGAAATGGGAGAGAATGACATGGGAAACCACCAACAAAGAGAGTGAGAGTTTGGTTCCCATGTTCCCCTTCCGGATGGGAAAGAGATTGAGTGCATGGTTATGGAGAAGAAGAAATAGGATATTC
The DNA here is from genome assembly GCA_009831015.1 of Picea engelmannii. Lineage (NCBI taxonomy): Eukaryota > Viridiplantae > Streptophyta > Pinopsida > Pinales > Pinaceae > Picea > Picea engelmannii. Next base: position 152,167 of record ML792110.1, on the reverse strand, counting down.
TTAGTAAATACTTGAGTGAGGATCTAGAGGAGGATTATATCAAGGCCAAGGAAATGCTTAGTATTCAATGATAAGGTATACTAGTGAAGCTTATGGATCATTAATTTTTTTTTCAAATGTGATTCTTAACTTCTATTAAATATACAATATAGGCCTTAGGTCATTCTTTAGGTTGACAAAGTATTATAACTAATACATCCACCATTGTTATTTTCTTATTGATCAAGAAAAAGGGGCAATAATAAGCTCACATTGTAGAGCTTAGTGGTTCTAATTATGCCAAAGTAGGGGCCAAGATGATGAAATTGGAAGAGAATGAAGTTGATGTGCCCTGTGCCACTGGAAAGGGCCTCGGTTACATATACTTCATGACTACAAAATTCCTCCCCGATGTCAAAGAGCTATTTGATAAGCCCCTCGAGGCAAAAAATAGGAGGTCTAGGTATGAGATTCACAAGAAAATTGATGCTAGTTATTATGGTTACAGGAATGACAAGGATGATATCTTGGAGAAATTTGCACAGCTCATGGAGGAGAAGATGAATGATAGAGTGTTGAGGGAGTGGCAGAAGATTGATTCTGTGTGCTAAATTTTGAGAGGCACTGAAGAGTGACTTTTGTTTTTTCCTCTATAAAAATTTAGTTACAGAGGTTTTCATTTGTATTTTGTCAATTAAATTATTCCTTGGTGCATTTTTATGTCAAAACCGCACCGATGCACTTTTAAGAACATCGATACACTATAAAATGTATAAAGCACCGAAAAAGTAAGTTACAAAAAACACAACAATCGTATTTATCATCAATGTGCCAAAATATACAATGAAAAAATGAGCAGGAATTTCATTTTTTCAAAATGTACGTGTTTATAAATGAAAACCCTAATCATTATTTCATTATTTCACCAAAATTTAGAGGGGAGATTTGTGCAAGAGAGATTTACGAGCAAAGACTTTGGAGTGGGTAGATTTTTTTGAAGAACCAAACTTGTAAGGGATCACTGTAGTTAACATACAAATTTGCAGACGAGAAATTTCAGGTATGTGATTTTATTCTATTGATCATCTCAATCTTTCACCTATTTGTTTAAAACAATTTCCACTGCATTCTCAAAATATCAAAAGAGTTTCATAGTTACATTCGGTATTGGAAACCCTAGCTTCCTTGTTTCTCTTGGTTTTCCTCTCTATATTTCACAACTAATTTTTTTTTAGGCAATATATTTGTATAGGGTTTTTTTTAGGCCATGCTACATGTCATTTCTCAAAATATATTATGTTGGATGCAAATTCCAAGGAACAAAGGAGGGGAAAACCAATACATGCTAGTGGGGATATCCAAATAAGTGTATAAGGAGATGGTAAAATAAACTAACATAATTTCATCATAGGAGGAACCATCCCAACAATTAAACTGTGCATTAGGGGTATGTAATCATTCATTTATTCTTTTATGTACATGAAATTTAATTATCGTATGAAATACAAATTTTCAATTGCTTTGTTGCGAAAAAGAAAAAAAAATGAAACCCATTCAACACATAAGACATGAGGATGGGGAATAAAGGGTTTATAGCAAATTTTGTGAGTACTTACGTTTTCGAATTTATTTAAAAATTCATGTTTGTTGTGATATTTATATTTAATAATTAATTTACACTCATCCACATATGTCTTCTAATATGCACTAACATACAAACAAGAGCCAACTGAAAAATTGGTAGACATTGGGTTAAGTATTGGTTGTGAGTATATGTTGAAGTATCAAGGTTTTATTGAACAATTTGTAAGTATCTATGTTGTTTAGCTTCCCTTGTTTTATAATTAATGGAACAAAAAGAAACCTTTATATTAATTATATCCATTGTGATTTTTCATGGTGTATTAAACATGCATGAAATAAAGTATGGAGTGCATCCAACATAATATATTTTGAGAAATGACATGTGGCATGGCTTCGAAAGAATGTGCATTTTTATGAAACAATCACTGCTATGGTACACTTTTTGATTTACAAAATCATATATATTATATTACATATATAAATGTAGATATACTTATCACACTTTATTTCTATGTTTGTAGATGGAACATGAAGAGGTGGAACATAAAAAACAATCCAATCAAGAAAACATTAGGTTAAATAAACAAAGTACAATATCAATTACAGGTCATGAAGACATGAGTTATGCACACAACACAAGAGGTGACAACAATTCAAGTGATGAATGCCAATCAATATAATTGAATGTTACTGCAAGTTGTATTTTTTGGAATATTTGTCTGTGAAAATCAAGGATTTTCTTTAATGTACTCAACATATTGTCCCAATTGCATGAGGACATGTTACCAATAAGTGTAACAATTACATATTGGTTGCATTTTGATTATTGTGGACCTTTACATTGTCTCATTTTGTATGATGATGGGTCACTTATTCATATATAATAAAATGGGTTTTTTTTATTGCTGTTATAATCCTAAATTGCACCAGACATGCATACCTGGCATAAGGCCATTTTACTTGCTATCTTTGCCAATCCATCACTGGACAACTCTTCTAAAAACCATTGTTTTGAAGGAGTATGCACCCTACACTACTATTGCCCACGTACACACGCTTGCTGAACCACTACAACCCGCGTACACTCACAAAAACGCGCAAAAAATGAAAATTGCAAAGGGATACGGGTTTTCGGGCCGTTACCTAACTAGTTGACCGCCCATAGATAGTCACCCCAATCGTTACTATCTCTTTTGGCCTATAAAAGAAGGTGTTGGGGTCCCAATCCAAGAATAAGCACGAGATCATATAAACTCTGCCCATTTTAGTATTCCCCTTTTCCCCAATATTTTGTAACCACATTGTGAGTTTGAGTCATAATTCCTTTTTCCTCCATTGCAAGCCTTTGCCATTTCCCTAGAGAGAATTGAAGAGGAGAAGAAGACATGGAAGCAATTGGTGCATGGTGAAGAATATCCTAGGACCAAGTTCGAGGAGCAGTTACTGGTCTCATGTTGTAAATGACTTTTATGAGATTAATATAAAGAAATACTTTTTCCGTCCTGCCAAATGATGTCTTAAATCTTTATGATTTGTTCACATTTATATAGAATGAATGCTTGTAGTTTCTTTTTTATCTTTTGGTGAATGCAAGTTGGCCTTGAGAGGAGATCTGCAGTTAAGAAACAAGTAAGCGCAAAGGGATTGACACCAGACACAAGGTTTAAGGTATTCCTACTAGATCCCTATAATTTGTCTTTTATGTATGATTGTGGGGTAATGACGGGATAGTTGTTAAAAAGTAGGAGACTTTAGACGGTTAGCTCTTCCTTCACTTTAGAACCTGGGTGTAGTCTGTAGAGGGGTTTTCCCGCTATAGAAGAATTGGCGACCATACTGGGGAGACCTCTAGGGTATTTTGGAGATATTCTTTTGGGTGCTTTGAATCAGTTTATTTACTGCTTTATGAGTTTCTGTAAGCTTCTGTGTCTTTAAGGGATTTTGGTATTCCATACCAGTACTCCCTGCCTTTGCTTGACTGTTGGTTTTCATTTTTTTTGAGAAGTTACATAGGTGTACGTGGGATGTAGTGGGCCTGCACACGTGCATACGTGCCCTACCTTTCAACAACTCGGGTACATATGCAGGCTGCTGAAGTGTCAGTAGTGTGCCTGTGTTGAGATTTTTTTTTTTAAGAAGAGGCAGTCATCCTCTTTCCTGTCAGAAGTCACACTTCTCTGGGGTTTTCTTGATCTATCCCTGGTCTCTGTTATAGCTGTTTGTAGCCTAGGTCTTACCTCAACATAGCTTTCTTTTTATTAAATATTTCTTGTGTTTTATTTATTATGTTTTTTAGGCAAGTGTGAGAGTCCATTCTGATCTTCCTGTTAGGTATTGTCAGTGACTCCCTGTGATTTGAGATTGGGCCTAAAGTCATTTCTTGGTCTTTAATTTTCGTCATTTTCCCCTTTTTTTTCTTTAGAAGAAGATAAAAGAATTCATTTTCAAATTTCTTGTTTTGAAGCATAAAACAATAAAAAGAAAATTCATTTCTTTGTTTGTTAAAAGTAGTTCAGGTTAGTTTTTTTATTTACCAAGGAAAAATAAAGTTTTATTAAGTTCTTTACTTGAATGCTTAGGACATTAAGTAGCTTGTAGTCGAGTGAAATCTTGTTTGAGTCTTTTCTTTTCAAAGATCTGAGAAAAGTAGTTATGAAAAAGTTTAGTTAAAGAGTTTAATTTGACAAATCTTTATTTGTGAAGAAGAAGTAGTTTGTTTTCAGTTTCATCTTATGATATTCACTTTCATCTCTTAAAGAACATCACTGGTTTCAATTCCATTCCTTTTGACTTAAGACAACCACTAAAATTAATGCTTAATTAAAAGTTATTATAATTTGTGTTTGTAGGGTCCATCAATTTAGTCTAGGCTAGAGCCTTGATTTAGGATTGGGGAGGAAACTCTTCAAGGCTACAAAAACAAACATAAGAGTCTATGCTAGGAAGTGCTTGAAAGTCTAGTAACCGTGAAAGTTATCTGGGACCACCTCTAACACAAGGGATAAAACCGAGGTTGCATGCGGAAAGGCAGTGGAGATAACCCCTCCAAAGCTGGACCAAGCATAGTGGGGAACCTATATAGAGGGCTAATCTTGGGATTCCGTTGATTGCATTTTCCATGGAGCTTCATGGTTCTCAAATCCATTCGAGGTCCTTAGTTGTCTTCCAGAAAAATTTCTTTCGATACCCTTGATAGGTTTTGGGCTTGATACCCTCCTCATTGTGGTCCACCCGACTATCGACTGTACCCGCTTGGTGACTGTTCACGCGCTGACAACCTAGTTGCCTTTATCTTAGTGACTTACACAGGTGACTGCAGGGGTATACCACGGTACCTAGGGAAAAATTCGGGCCACTCTTTGCAGAGTATACCTGGAGGGTGCTTTCGTATTCGAGTTGCACTTGCATCGGTAAGTTTCTCAAGTGTTGGCTGGTGTAACTGTTCTTCCAACTAGCTAGTGATTTGCTTGTCTTATCTCATAGGAGATTTTTCTAGTGGGTGCTAGTCTTTAACATTAATAGAAAGACCTAGTGTGTCATTGATCTTCTCACACCATGGAGGATCAGGAGCTCCGCCAATCGCAAAGTCTTCTTGGCCTGTTGTCGGTTAATTTGGAGCCACCCCTACCACCGCTAAGGCGAAGACTAGACCAACAAGGGTCTTTTGAGGTGACCGAGCCACAAGAAACTGAGCTCAACCCATCTCCAAGAGGGGAACATTTGATTCTATAGGAACCAACCATTTTCGACATCGGAGTAGAAGCTCTTGGCCCATATAACCCTTTGATCACTGATGTATCGGTGCCCATCGTTGTACATGATAAACCTTATGAGCGTCGGGTAGTGTCACAAGCAATGATGGAGACAAATGATGCTACTTCTTCAGGGAATCCTCATATTCCCTCTACGACTATCACTATAGGAGGTTTTACACCTCCTAACCAACCATCGCCAGTCTGGAATACCATGGTCTCCACCACCTCTACCTAGGGCAATGGTCCGATTCCATCTATGGCGGTGATCACTGTTCCTTTCACCCAGAGTGTGAGAGGCCCTCCGTTCTCATACGGGATACCTGGGTTTGATATGAACTCTGTCCTTTCCTACTCCACTCTATAGACTTTAGGTCTAGGGAAAGGGAGCTTGAATGCTCCTCTATAAGGATCTATGGGGGGAATTTCATCTCCCTATAATGCTTTCCCTTACGGAGGGGATCATATACCTCCTTTGTCCCCTTCACTTGGCGGTGCTCACCAACACTCCGCCGAGCCAAACGTAAACTATAGTTCATTTGGAGCAAGTAGTCAAGGAATTCCTTCTTATAGCATGCCAGAAGGTTCAACACCTTTCTCTTTGTTCGGCGTGTTTGGTAACAACGCATTATCGTCAGCTTCCATCTCGGCTGGGGGAAACCATGGTTATGGACAAAAAAATCCTATGCATGGTACTATTCCCACGTAGGGGGAAAACTCAGGAATTCCTTCCTCACAAGGACCTTGGAACCCATGGCAGGGATCATTTCCCTCATCAGGGATGTCAACCAGGGGCACCCCTTCCATAGCCAATGGAACTCCGGGCAAGTCTCAGGACCTATGCCCGTTGGATCAACAGGGGGCAACCCTTCCCAAAATCCTTGGAATACAACACAAGCCCAACCCTCAATGTACTACTATGGGAGTCAGCCGATGATGTCTCAACAAGCACATAATCCATACGCTGGTCATGACCATGGTTTTTATCAGAACCCTGACTAGCAACCCAACTTCTCCTGGCAACCTGGTGCCAACCAAACTCCAGGATCCTTTTTCCTTAGTTATAATCAACAACCCAAATTACCATTTCTGGCAACTCTGCACTTACCATACTTGACAAGGTTATTAAACGACCCCATTTGTCATGATCTGCATTGTCCTCCCATGTTGACCAATTTGCCTTCGGACATTCCAAATTTCAAAGCTAGGCCTCATGAAGATCCAAGCGATCATATGACTACCTTCCATCTATGGTGCTCATCCAACTCTTTGAGAGACGACTCCATGCAGTTGCATTTGTTTCAGTGCACTCTCATTGGGAGTGCGGTGAAATGGTACATTGAGCTCGACCGCTCGAGATACTTTCCTTCGAAAAATTGGCAATGGCTTTCTTAAACCATTTCCAATTACCTGTCAGATACGACGTCGACACCGAATTGTTGGCCAAGTTTGAGAAGAAAAAAGAGAACCATATCTTAGATCACATCCGAGAATGGAGATGCTGGAAGAGTTTGATAAAAGTACCAGTTCCACTATCATTCCTACTTGAGTGGTTACTTAAGCCTTTGGTACCATAGTTATCTAAAAACGTCACAACCTCGAGGGTCTTTTAAGAAGAAGAAGTGATAATGAGAGGTCAATAGCTAGAGATGATTTACTCTCAGTCTGGTTTACTTTACGAATTCTTGCTAGATGCATCACGGTTGATACTTGACAAGACTAGACAGAGATCTGGACCACATGCTGATGGTATTGTTGGCTCAACGCAAATGAAGCCCACTGATCAGCTGTCAAATCAATTGTAGAAATTGTCAATACAGCAAACAACGACCAACTAGACCACTAGTTCGATTGCTCCCCCTACTCAAACGTTGGATGTACATAGTGTGCAATTGACAAACCTGAAGGCCACCCAATAGCCTGACAAAAAGAAGAAATAGCGGAAGAAGAGTAAGGGGGATAAGAAACCTACCAATAATTCTAGTGGGGGAAACACAAAAAAGAAGAAGTCGAAGTATCCATGTAATCTTTGCATGGAATACCATCCGACTCACCAGTTCCCTCGGCTTGCGGAGGCCCATAAGTTATTGGCACAACAACATCCTACCGTGTTAACGAACCCATTTCCACATGGGAAAAATTTAACTCAAGCCTCTTCAAGTGCGGAAGGGGGTGGTCAAGGACCCCATCCATCTTTGAGTAATCCTTCATCTGCGAATGTGTACATGATGAAAGGTAGCATTGACATAGAAACTAGGACATGCAACTATAGAATTACAAACACCTCTGAGAAGGGTAAAGAAGCCGAAAACCCATCTCTTCCTCTCTATATTGAGAAGACGTTGGGAAAAACAATGACACACACCCTGAAAGGTGCGTTCAAGAAAGATTCCCACAACCCAAACACAAGGGCCACCCAAAACTACTCTGTGGTGGAGGATTTGTCTCAAACCCCTTGTGCAATGTCTTCTTTAGAAGTCCTCCAGAGTTGCCCTTCCTAGAGAAAGTCTTTGTTAGCTTCCTTAGGAGCTGCTGAGACTTTTAATCCAGGAACGATCATGCTTGATACAACCGACTTAAAACCTCATCTCCCTTACCACGTGGAATTTTAGATAGTAGTGGCTTACACCACAAAATTTTTTACTCGGAACATTTTCCGCATGGTGGTTGATGAGAGCACCTCGACATGAGTGATGTCTTTGGCATGTTGGAAGGCCATTGGCCAACCCATTTTGTCTCCGTCACCTACTCTTCTTATCTCTTTCGACGATCATTCATTCCAACCACATGGAATCATCCCCTCTTTTCCCGTGCAGTTAGGGGGGAAGACTGTGTGCATCAAGGTTGAAGTGGTCGATGCATCTCTCGAATACAATCTCTTGTTAGGAAGGAGTTGGACCTATGCTATGCAAGCAGTGGCCACGACAGTTTTTTGGGTCTTGTTATTTCCACATGAAGGTCAGATCATGTCCATTGATCAATTATCCTTCTTCCATCCCAACCCTTCATCGGGGGTATCCACGGTCCCGATGATTGATAACCCTCAGCCTGACATTGTCAAAGTAGGGGTTGGTTTGTGCCCACCTTTGATGGGTAATTTTGATTACCCACCTCTGACAGGCAATGTCCAATACACATCGGTTGTCCCCGACCAGCCTAGGGCTAAAATATTCCAAATATTGTCGTTTCAGACGAATTACTTTAACAATCCGTGGACTCTTCCTTCCCCATCAACCATGATGGAAGGGACAGGGCACCATGGCATGTCCATGCCTTTGTCCATGATAGAAGTTGCGTACTCTATAGTCTAGCAAGATTCCTTTGACCCCAATGTAACTCTCACACAAGAGTTAGATCCGGTTCTAGAGCCTATTTGGGATCAAGGTTCCCTCATCGATACTGATTCTTTAGACTTAGTCTTGCCATCAGACGAGGCGATTATTGAGGTAATGACTAGTCCAGACATACCCTGGGATGATCTCCATCACAAGTCTTATTTTCTCCTAGAGTTAAGAAGAATTGAAGCAGGTGAGTTCACTCTGACTATGACTGGATATAGGACTTTTCCTATCAATCCTTTGGCTACACACGTTGTTTATGCTGAAGGAAATATGGAAACCATCACTAAAATGATACCTATTGATATCTCCAGAACCCCTGGTGTGATGGAGAATATCTTCATTGAAGTGGACTGCTCCCCTGAGGAGATTCAAATCTACACAGATTTATTTAAAGAATTCCACGACATGTTTTCCTAGTCTTACGAGGAAATGCCAGGAATAGATCCAAGAATCGTTGAACATGAAACCACAACATATCCTGATGCCAAGCCAGTCCGATAGAATCTTCATCTGGTTAATCCTAGGAAAGAAACAACTATTAAGGCTAAAGTAGAGAAACTACTCAAATCTGGTTTCATATACCTCATTTAATTGACTCAATGGGTGTCAAATCCCGTTCCAGTCAACAAAAAATAGGGTACAATTTGCATATGTATAGACTTCTATGATTTGAATAAGGCATGTCCAAAGGATAATTTCCCCACACCATTTATTGACCAGATAGTTGATGAATGCACAGGTTGATAGGCCTTTTATTTCATGGATGGTTTTTCAGGATACAATCAGATACAGATCAAACCTGAAGACCAACACAAAACCTCTTTCATTTGTTTGTGGGGTACATTCTCTTATCAGAAGATGCCTTTTGGTCTTAAAAATGCTGGAGCGACTTTTCAGCGGGCCATGTCTTTTGCTTTCCACGATCTCAAACACATAGTCAAGGCTTATCTTGATGATTTAGCATCACGATCTTGCAACAGAGCTGATCATCCCACACACCTCTGACTCATCTTTGAGCGATGTCGCTACTACCAGATTCACTTGAATCCAAACAAATGAAGTTTTTGCATAACATCAACTCGTTTGCTAGGTTTCATAGTTTCAACAATAGGGATCATGGTCGACCCAATAAAGGTTGAGGCAATAGTTCAGTTGCCACCCCCATGCACAATCCATAAGCTTCAAAGTTTATAGGGAAAAGTGAACTTTTTACGGCATTTCATTGCAAACTATGTTGAGATCACAAAGGGTTTCATGCATTTACTGTAGAAGGACATTCCTTTTCATTGGGACGAAGCCACTCAATTCTCTTTCAGAGCATTAAAACACACCCTCACATCTGCCCCTCTACTTCGGCCACCTAATTACAATAAATATTTCTTATTGTACTTGGCCATTGCAGAGTCGACCATCAATATGGTCTTGGTTTAGGATGATAATTTTCTCTCAAAATACGTGATTTATTACTTGAGCTGAGGCCTGGTTGGACCAAAAATCAATTATTCCCATGTTGAAAAACTTGCATTGGCAGTAGCCCATGTTGTCCAACAGTTCCGTCATTACATATTGTTCCGTAAGACCACCGTCATTGCTGTTATGAATCCATTTAAATACGTGTTGACACGACGTTTAATCGACAGAGAGATCAGTAGATGGATAGTTATCCTCTAGGAATTCGAATTGGATTTTTTTTCGGCGAAATCCAAAAAGTCGTTGGTCTTCACAGAACTCATCTCAAAATTTTTAGTCGAATCAAGCGATGTTATACCCAAGGAGTCACCTATTAAAGGAGACATGTTTTTGATTGTATATTCAGACCCTTGGTATGAAGATATACTAGTATATCTCTAGACTTTGAAGTGCCCCACCTCTGCTTCTCGTGATGAGTGTCTCTGTATACGCCATCAGGCCAAGAAATATCTCATACTCGAGCACACTCTGTATCGTCGAGGTGTAGATTTCATCCTTCACTGGTGTCTCACTCATGAAGAAGAAGAAATTGTGCTTAACAATTGCCACACTGGAGCATGTGGTGGGCATCTTTCTGGATTGGCAACAACCCAAAAGAGTCTACGAGCTGGTTACTTTTGGCCAACATTAATCAAATATTGTGTTGAATTGGTCAAGAAGTGCCACCCGTGTCAGATCTTCTCTCAAAAGATGAGGGCACAGCCCACTCCCATGTTTCTCGTCATCACACTTGGTCCCTTCACCAAGTGGGGGATTGATTACGCTACATGCAATCCCTCTTCAGTAAGGGGGCACCGTTATATCATCGTAGTAGTAGAATACTTTATGAAGTAGGTTGAGGATATGCCAACGTTTAAATATGATGGCGAGACAACAACTCTCTTTTTGTTTAACCAGATAATAGCAAGTTTCGACGTCCCGAGAGAGATTGTCACTGACCATGGAAGTCACTTTTAGAATAAAATGATGTTCGAGTTAATGTCAAATATTGGGTTGAGGCAAGAACATTCGTCACCCTACTACCCACAAGTGAATGGTCAGGTGGAAGTTGTGAATAAGTCCCTTAAGACTATTCTACAACGAACGATCAATTCAGCCAAGTCAAATTGGCATTTGATGTTGTACTCTACATTATGGGCCTACCGAAGGTCTGTTAAGACTGCAACTGGTTTCTCACCTTTTCAACTAGTTTACGGGTTGGAAGAAATATTGCTTATAGAGTGCCAGATACCATATCTAAAGTTGGTAGTACATTTATTGCCAGACACTTCATCACTTGAAGAGCATTTATTATATATTGAACAACTCAATGAGCAGCGTTGGGATGCATCCTTGGCTAACGAGGCTCAAAAACAAAAATTCAAGTGTCAGTATGATCGGTCCATTTGTCCTCGGATTTTCTCTGAAGGCAACCTTGTCCTAGTCTATGAACAAGATAAGGATCCCCTAGGGGCAGGCAAGTTCAAACCCATGTGGTTCAGACCTTTCATCATGAAGGAGGTTCTAAATAAGGGTGCTTATCATCTGGTGGAATTTGAGGCAAATGCATTGGCGGAGCATAGAAATGGGCTCTACGTCAAGAAGTATTACTCGTAGGTGGGTCTCCTTGGGTGACTTCTTGTACATATGTATAGTTCTTATACATTTTCTTCTTAGTTTTTGTCTTTTTGTTTTTATGGACGTGTCATTTTTGATGTCATAATTTTCATTGTGGTAGATGTCAAGTGAATCAGAGGTTTTCATTGGGTTCGCAGACAACGCTAGCCGGCAGACTCAGAGGCTTGCTTCCACAACTTAGGTGATTTTCACACCTCGGGGCCAGTTACTATCTTTGGGAGGTATCTGTTTAGGTGACGCCACAAACAATGTCGCCGAATACAACATAGTCTTAGAGTTGCTTCATGACACTTTGTCGCATGGTATATCTCACCTCCGAGTCTACTTAGACACTCAGTTGGTTGTGTCCCAGTTAAATGGGGTTTACCGAGTTTATGATCCTACTCCACACCGATGGTTCCTTAGGGTATGTATCTTAGAATGAAGCTTTGATTACATTATGTATATCCATGTTCCTAGAGATTGAATCAAATCATAGATACCCTAGCTAATCATGTATTAGATTGGCACATTGCACACATGTAAGAAAAATCACACACACGCACATGTAAATACATTTGCAAAATAGATGTAATCCATAAGACGTAAAAATATGTGAATATGCATATATATATATATCAAAAATATCAAAGTACATGGGTGAGCGCAAGTGCCTCAAAAATATGTCCAGTAAGAGTCACGGGGATTATGCCCTAAAAAATATACAAAAGGTGCCCCCGACACATGAGTAGTCTAGCCTATCTAAGGGCGGGGATTTTTGTCTCTGCCATAATGAACAACGACATTTGCCAAATGCCGGAGGAGATGGACCCAGGTCCGTGGTACCCCAACTATGTGAGGTTTCATCGACAGGGGGATATCCATGATCTCCGTAATAGGGACTGTGCGAGTGAGCACAGTGAGGTTCCTCTCCACCGGTCTCAATACTTTCTCAACATCTCTGGATGGAGGCTCCCCTACTGCTGCTGTTGGTCTGGCGACTGTGGATGGTCCTGCCTCTGGTCAAGGACGTTGCCTAGTCCTCGAGAATTCTATTGGATGCACTATTTCCACATCTGTACCTAACATATATTTAAGTGTCAGATACTTTGGTATACAAAACAAAACGATATATATAAAAAGAAATAAAAATTAAATAACTATGAAAAAAGGCAAGAGTTAACTCCCCAAGATCCGTAAAACTGTCGCGACCACTGCTTGCATAGCATATGTCCAACTCCTTCATAACAAGAGATTGTATTCGAGAGATGCATTGACCACTTCAACCTCGACGCACACAGTCTTCCCCCCTAACTGCACGAGAAAAGAAGGGATGATTCCATGTGGTCAGAACTAATGACCGTAGAAAGCAGTAAGAAGAGTAGGCGACAAAGACAAAACGGGTTGGCCAATGAAATTCCAACACGCCAAAGACAACACAAATTTTGAGGCACCCTCATCAACCACCCTGCGGAAAATGTTCCGAGTAAAAGTTTTCATGGTGTAAGCCACTACTATCTGAAACTCCATGTGGTAAGGGAGACGAGGTTTTAAGTCGGTCGTATAAAGCATGATCGTTCCTATATTACAAGTCTCAACAAATCCTAAGGAAGCTAACAAAGCCTTTCTCTAAGAAGGGAAACTTTGGAGGACTTCCAAAGAAGACATTGCACAAGGGGTTTGAGACAAATACTCCACCACAGAGTAGTTCTGGGCGGCCCTTGCGTTTGGGTTGTGGGAAGCTTTCTTGAACGCACCTTTTGGGATGTGTGTCATTGTTTCTCCCAACATCTTATCAATCTAGAGAGGAAGAGATGGGTTTTTGGCTTCTTTACCCTTCTTAGAGGTTTTTGGCATTCCGCAGTTTCATGTCCTAGTTGCTATGTCAACACTACCTTTCATCATGTACACATTCGCGGACGAAGGATTACAACAGATGTGTATTGGAAATTTGAAAATGAATTCATAACCAAAATTTTTCATAATTACTTTTCTCAGATCTTTGAAAAGAAAAGACTCAAAACAAGATTTCCCTCGACTACAACCTACTTAATGCCCTCAACATTCAAATAAATAACTTAAGAAAACTTTCTTTTTCCTTGGTAAATAAAGAAACTAACCTGAACTACTTTTACCAAACAAAGAAATGATTTTTTTTTTATTGTTTTATGATTCAAAACAAGAAATTTTAAAATGAATTATTTTCTCTTCTTCTAAAGAAAAAAAAGGGAAAAATGACGACAAGTCAAGACCAAGAAATGACTTCAGGCCCAATCGCAGATCACAGGGGGTCACTGACAATACATAACAGGCAGATCAGAACAAACTCTCACACTTGCCTAAAAACCCTAATAATGAGAACAAAAGAAATATTTGATAAAAAGAAAGCTATGATGAGGTCAGACCTAGGCTACAGATTGCTATAACAGAGACCAGGGATGGATTAAGAAAACCCCTGAGAAGTGTGACTTCTGACAGGGAAGAGGATGACTGCCTCTTCTTAATTTTTTTTTCTCAACACAGGCACACTACTGACACTTCAACAACCTATGTATGTATGCGGGTTGTCCAAA
>ML792110.1:72654-121065 GCA_009831015.1 Picea engelmannii | reverse complement strand
TTTCCTCTGATCGGCTCTGCGCTTATATTCCTGATTCGATTTTTGCAATCGCTGCTTCACTTGTGTGTGAAGTTCCTGCATTGCCTCTGCGAATTCTTCAGCTCTCGCGCTGCTAGTTTCGACCTGTTCTGACTCCCTGAGCTTAGACACTCCTCTCAGCTGTGTCCCATATAAAATCTGAAATGGGCTGTTACCTGTGCTCCGATTCACCGAATCGTTGTACGGAAATTCGGCCTGTGGTAGGATCTGATCCCAACTGCTTTGATGCTCCATCACCAGGCTTCTCAATAGATCCCCCAAGCTTCGGTTGACCACTTCTGTCTGCCCATCTGTCTGCGGATGGTAAGCAGAGCTGAATGCCAAGTCAGTCCCTAGCTTCTTCCATAGCGTCCTCCAGAAGTGACCTATGAACTTGGTATCCCTGTCCGAGACTATGCTTCTCGGCAATCCATGCAATCGCACTATCTCTTTGAAAAACAAATTTGCGATGTGGGTTGCATCGCTGGTCTTATGACATGGGATAAAATGTGCCATCTTTGAGAACCTGTCTACCACTACAAAAATGGAATCAACTCCTCGCTGAGTTCTCGGTAAACCCAAAACAAAATCCATGCTAATTTCCTCCCATGGTCTCTCTGGTATAGGCAACGGCTGATAGAACCCTGTGTTTTGTTTTCGGCCTTTCGCGTGTTGACATATTCGACACCTGTCAACAAATCTCTTAACATCTGCGCGCATGCCCAGCCAATAATAAGACTCGCTCAGCTTGGCGAATGTCTTGTCATGTCCAAAATGACCTGCTAAGCCTCCACTGTGCTTTTCCTTCACCAAATTCTCTCTCATAGAGCAATCTGGAATGCACAGTTGATTGCCTTTGAACAACAATCCATTCTGGATCAGGTAGTCAATCCACAGACTCCTATCCCTTAAAACCGGGTTCTCGGCTGCCTCGTATGCCTCGCCAAAGTCTGTGTCACCTGCATACATATCTTTTAAATTTTCAAAACCCAAGGTTTTGACCCTGAATTCCTGCAGCAACAAGCACTTCCTGCTTAAGGCATCAGCCACCTTGTTCGCAGTCCCCAAAATGTGCTTTATCACAAACGTGAAATTCTACATGTACTCTACCCACTTCACATGCTTCTGGTTCAACTTCTCCTGTTGACTCACGAACTGCAATGCGTGATTATCGCTGTACAAAACGAATTCCTTGGGTATCAAGTAATGCCTCCACTTTTTCAATCCCTGTATGATGGCATGGAACTCCTTATCGTACGTGGAGTACTTTAGCTTTGCATCGTCCAGCTTCTCGCTATAATATGCAACAGGTCTGTCATCCTGACTCAAAACTCCTCCAACAACATACCCACTGGCATCACACTTCACCTGGAAGGTTTTCTGAAAATCTGGCAACACTAACACTGGTTTCTCAGTTATCTTCCGCTTCAACAGATTGAAGCTTTTCTCAGCCTCGACTGTCCAATGAAAAACTTTATGCCGCTTTTTCACAGTGTCCATCATGGCGGCACCGATTCCATTGAAGTTTTGAATGAACTTCGTGTAGAAGCTTTCCAAACCGTGAAAGCTCCTCACCTCGAAGACATTCCTTGGCGATGGCCAATTTCTGATCACGTTCACCTTCTCAGGATCCATCTTTAATTTGTTTGCCGAAATTACAAAACCCAAATAAATGAGTTCTGTCTGCATGAAGGAACACTTCTTCAAATTGATCAGCAGTTTCTCCTGCTGCAGTCTTTTCATCACAATGGCCAAATGCCTCAAGTGTTCAGCCTTCATCTTGCTGAAAATTAGTATGTCGTCCAAGTATACGACTACAAATTTGCCAATGAATTCCCGCAGGACTTCATTCATTAGCCTCATAAATGTGCTTGGTGCATTCGTCAACCCAAACGGCATGAACAACCATTCGTACAAACCCTCGTTTGTTTTGAATGCTATTTTCCATTCATCTCCCTCTCTCATCCGGATCTGATGATATCCGCTCTTGAGATCTATCTTTGAAAAATAATTTGCCCCGCTCAGGCAATCCATCAAGTCGTCCATCCTCGGTAGTGGAAACCTGTACCTGATGGTAATTTTATTGATCGCCCTGGAGTCTGTACACATCCTCCAGCCTCCATCCTTCTTTGGACTCAGTACTGTCGGAACAACACATGGAATCGAACTCTCTCTCACTAGTCCCTTGTCCTGCAGATCCTGTACCTGCCTTTTGACCTCCTCATTCTCCTGAGGTGTCAACCTGTATGCTGCCTTATTTGGAAAATTTTCTCTGGGTATGAGGTCAATGTGGTGACTCACACTCCTCATCGGTGGCAACGAATGAGGTAGTTCGTCCACGATGATATCAGCGAACTCTCCAAGCAGTTCCTGAATCTCCTCTGGCAAGTTGTCCACTCTTGTGCTTGTCAGGACAATTCTCGGCTTCCTGACAATGAAAAACTGTGGATCCTCACCCTTCTCCAGCTCTGTGAGAAGTTCTTTCCCACTCATGAGAAGTATGGTACTGGTTACTTCTGACTCCACCTTCTTATCCTTCCCCGGAAGCAATGTATGTGTTTTTCCATCCTTCTCCAATGTGTATGTGTTCATCCTCCCATTATGAACAAGATTTCTGTCAAACTGCCATGGTCTTCCCAATAATACATGACAGACATCCATGGGAATGACATCACACAGAATTTCATCCCTATATTCACCCATTTTAAAATTGACCAAGCATTGCTTTGTAACACATACCTGGTGTCCTTTCTGCAACCATGTCACTTTGTATGGACTCGGGTGTTTGTTCGTTCTCAGCTCCAGCTTCTCCACCATCTCGGTCGAAACGAGATTATCGGTGCTCCCACTGTCCACTATGACCTTGCATTTCCATCCCTTGGTCTTGCAAGTCGTTCTGAACAGTCGACATCTTTGAGCTGTGTTCTCCACCTCTTTCTCGGGTTTCAAAAGGACTCTATGCACTGTCAGTGACTTCCCACTTCCAGTATCTTCATCTTCAACATCCCGCCTCTGCGCCTCAACGACGTGAGCTTTTCCTCTGTCCATTTTCCTATCTGGACAATCAACGGCTTTATGACCGTCTTTTCCACACGTGAAACATGTGATAACTCCTCCACGGCCTCTTCCTCTACTCCGGGTACAAGGAAAAGTGTTGGCGTCAGCATATCCTCCTTGCTGATCTGTTTGCTGTCTCCTCGGCTCAGCAATTTGCTGCCTCTGCTGTGAGGTTCCACCTCTTTCAGCTTTTCCCTGAGGTCTCTTCCAATCCTCCTTGGGTTTCTGAGTTCTTTCTTGGGCAACTGCTTTGCCCCTAGGCTGGCTTCTGCCTCGCCCTCGCTGTCCCTGCTTGCGGCTCAGCTTCTCCTCAACTTTCAAAGCCATCTGGTACGCTTCCTCAACTGTTCGGATGGTGACCATGCTCAATTCATCCTGAATGTTATACCTAAGGCCATTCAGGTATCTCACCACCTTTTCGTCATCACTCTCCCGATGACCAGCTCGGATGTTGAGCCTGTAGAACTCCTCGGTGTACTCTTTCACCGTCATCAACTTCTGCCTCAGGTTCTGCATCCGCCTGAACAGAGTGATCTGATAGTCTCTGGGGATGAATTTTGCTTTCATCTTAGCGATCATCCTGTCCCAGTTCTTTATCTTCTGTTTCCCTTTGGAAAGCCTGTCCGCCTGCAGCTCGTCCCACCATAAGGCTGCATGTCCTTTCAATTTAGTGATAACATGCCTCACCTTCTTGTCCTCTTCGATATCTTCGTAATCAAAGTAGGTGTCGAGTGATCGGATCCAATCCAGCAACTCTTCTGCATCCAGGCTTCCCTCGTAAGCTAGAATGTCCATCTTCACCTTTGCACTCATCCTGGCGATAGCCTTGATTAACCACTCATTTGCTGCGTCTTCCACTGCAACTCCATCTTGCGGTACAACATCAGCTTCACCTTCGGGGTCACTCAGATCTCCTGTATCTGCTGTGCGCCTCTGCACTGCTTTCATATCTTCCATTCTAGCACGAAGATTTCGTATTTCCCTCTCCATTTCTATATTCTGTCCATGACTGCTTCTTTCCCTGGACAAGTCCTTCTCCTTCTCTGGATTGGGTGATTGCCTACCCCTTCTTTGGGCATCCCTGCCTTCACGATCAGGTGACTGCCTCTCCCTCCTGGGCGGCATGGCGGATTTCTTCCCTCTACTACCAAAGCAAAGAGAAACCCTTTTCCGGCTCTGATACCACTTGACGCGTCCTGCCCCTCAGCGAGTAGCCGCTCCCACCAGGACCTTCTTCAATCACGACCCGAAGATTCTAAGCTCTTCCAACTCCCCTTGGGAGTCACGAGTCACCCACAATAATCCCTCGGCAATCTCCCCTTCGAAAATCAGGATATCGCGACTCGGGAGTTCGCAGTTCACGCGAACACAATTCATATGCAAAACAAAACCCCGATCCCCGATGGTCAACGGGTCAACACTTCCCTTTATCGGAGATTTCCCTATCGGGATATCGCACTCTGCGATGTCAACCTTCTAGCTTTAGAATCCCCGAATGCTGAGGCACCGATCCCCGATACCACGCCACCTGTACTCCACTAGAGCCTTCAGGTCCCACACGCCACGTTCTCCTCGGGATTTCGTGGATCGCGAATCCGCGATGCAAAATTCCCTGTGGTCGAAAACCCCGAAACGCTGAATCCCGAGTACCCGAACCCCGACTCCAAGGGATCCCTTGACGCGTGTCCCACAAGTCAACGGTTGGGATTATATTGCGGACTCACAGGTCACGATTTCACCGGTCGTAGATCTTTTGCATCGCAAAACCCCGAACCCCGATTTTATGATGCCAGCTGTCAACACCTCATGGTGAAGCCTAACTCCTTGACACCCGTCTCCCACTCGTGCTGTCGGGAAATCGCGATTCGGGAATTCGCGGTTCCTAATGCACAAGGTCACAGTCCTTGCAAAACCCCGAATCCCGACTCTTCAGGATCTTGTGCCACGTGTCCCCGTTCTAATCAACGACTCCAGTTGATTCGGGAAATCGCCGGTCGTGATTTCAAAGTGTTTGAAACTCTTGTCTCCAGGAAACACTGAATGCCGAATCCCGATCCTCAGGGATCTCGTGCCATGTGTCCCTATCCTGATCAACGGTTCTGGTCGATTTGGGGAATCGCGACTCGCGATTCTATGAGGTGTGAATTCTCACCTTGCCAATCTCTGAATGCCGAAACCTCGAAGTCCGATGGACTTTGATTCTCCACGCCCGCGCTTACGGGTTAACTCCCGCGTAACTCCTCCTTGATCTGACGATTCTCGGGATTTTGCAAAACTTCACGGGGGTTTCAAACCATCGATTCTCTTCCTCTTGAGAACTCTTCCACTGCACCAGCTTCGTCCTGTGCAACTGAAGCAAAGGGTACTATCCCTCCTGAGCTTGGTCCCTCTTCTCCTCCAGAGACTCTGTACCAACGACCCACTCTCAAACTTCCACAACTCTTTAAGTGTTGAGTTCTTCTGGACTATGTGCGCTTCACAAAGACAATAGCCGCGCCATTCTTCTCTCAGGATTACTACTGAGACTTCAATCCAACCTGCACTTCATCTGCATGGCTCGAATGACCCAACACGACTCTGGGCAAAGGAGAACAAAGGTTCAACTGCTTAGCCTCCTCAGCGCACTCTATGCGGAGGAATTCAACTGCACTCTATGCAGGAATCTCCTGACTTAAGCAGAGAAACAATTGAAACTCATTCCCTCATTCTCTTGGGTTTCGAACCTGATATGCAATCACATATGCAGCATATAGAAGATAAGCATAAAAAGAAGCAAGCATGCAGAAGCATAATATCAACAACACACAGAGATCAAACACATCCATGAGATTGAATCAAAGCTTTCCTATTAATTCAGTGTCTGTACATGGGGTTTCTTCACACGCTCTCTGCTCTGTCTCTCTCTTGCTCCTGTATGAATGAGAATGATCATCCAGAACACGAAGGAGGGTGCCTATAATCCGTTTTCCCTCTCGAAAGAAAAAACTATCTAATCTACAGTTAATTCCTATATAACAACATTAATACTATTAAATGCCTTCTTATCTACTTTACAATACAAAGGCGCTTCATATGAATGAAAGCATTCAAATGGCGGCGCAACAATCTCCAAAGCATTTCAAAAAATGTATATGTTGGCGCTGTCCAGCTGTATGTTCTTTCCTCCACACGCTGGCTCGCTTGATGAAGTCGTAGATGCTCCTGCATCATAATCCTCGGCTCAAAAGATTTCATGGGCTCCTGTCCATGAGTTCCCGCACAGTATGCCCATGCTTCTGTATAACGGCCTCTGTCTCCCAACTGGCATCCTCCACTGGGTGGTTCTTCCATTTTACCAGGTATTCAAAATATTACTTCCTCCTGGTCTTCTTGCCTATTCTCTTATCCAGTATGCACTCCATCTCAGGTTTCTGTGCCACTGGCAACTGCTTCTGCCACTGGATGACTGGTTCCTCATTATTTCCAGCTCCTACATCTTCGGCCTTATATGGGTATAAATCCGAAATATTGAAAATCAGAGATATCCCGATGCCCTCTGGCAACTCAAGCTCATATGCATTCTCCCCAAATTTCTTTAGGTCTTTGCATGGCCCAATTTTTTTCATCTTGAGCTTGTTATATGTTCCCGTCGGGAACCTTTCTTTTCTCAAGTGCGCCAGAACCATGTCTCCAACTTCAAACTAAAGTTGCCTTTTCCTCTGATCGGCTCTGCGCTTATATTCCTGATTCGATTTTTGCAATCGCTGCTTCACTTGTGTGTGAAGTTCCTGCATTGCCTCTGCGAATTCTTCAGCTCTTGCATTGCTAGTTTCGACCTGTTCTGACTCCCTGAGCTTAGACACTCCTCTCGGATGTGTCCCATATAAAATCTGAAATGGGCTCTTAACTGTGCTCCGATTCACCGAATTGTTGTACGCAAATTCGGCCTGTGGTAGGATCTGATCCCAACTGCTGTGATGCTCCATCACTAGGCTTCTCAATAGATCCCCCAAGCTTCGGTTGACCACTTCTATCTGCCCATCTGTCTGCGGATGGTAAGCAGAGCTGAATGCCAAGTCAGTCCCTAGCTTCTTCCATAGCGTCCTCCAGAAGTGACCTATGAACTTGGTATCCCTGTCCGATACTATGCTTCTCGGCAATCCATGCAATTGCACTATCTCTTTGAAAAAAAAATTTGCGATGTGGGTTGCATCGCTGGTCTTATGACACAGGATAAAATGTGCCATCTTCGAGAACCTGTCCACCACTACAAAAATGGAATCAACTCCTCACTGATTTCTCGGTAAACCCAAAACAAAATCCATGCTAATTTCCTCCCATGGTCTCTCTAGTATAGGCAACGACTGATAGAACCCTGTGTTCTGTTTTCGGCCTTTCGCGTGTTGACATATTCGACACCTGTCAACAAATCTCTTAACATCTGCGCGCATGCCCGACCAATAATAAGACTCGCTCAGCTTGGCGAATGTCTTGTCATGTCCAAAATGACCTGCTAAGCCTCCACTGTGCTTTTCCTTCACCAAATTCTCTCTCATAGAGCAATCTGGAATGCATAGTTGATTGCCTTTGAACAACAATCAATTCTGGATCAGGTAGTCAATCCACGGACTCCTATCCCTGAAAACTGGGTTCTCGGCTGCCTCGTATGCCTCGCCAAAGTCTGTGTCACCTGCATACATATCTTTTAAATTTTCAAAACCCAAGGTTTTGACCCTGAATTCCTGCAGCAACAAGCACTTCCTGCTTAAGGCATCAACCACCTTGTTCGCAGTCCCCGAAATGTGCTTTATCACAAACGTGAAATTCTGCATGTACTCTACCCACTTCGCATGCTTCTGGTTCAACTTCTCCTGTTGACTCACGAACTGCAATGCGTGATTATCGCTGTACAAAATGAATTCCTTGGGTATCAAGTAATGCCTCCACTTTTTCAATGCCTGTATGATGGCATATAACTCCTTATCGTACGTGGAGTACTTTAGCTTTGCATCATCTAACTTCTCGCTGTAATATTGGTACAGGTTGATAGTGATAGGTTGACAGTGGCAGTGGTTGATTCAGTGATAGTGATAGGTTGTCTACATTTGGAATTTATATTTCAGGGTGGTTGGATGGGGCAAGGATAGGTGGTTGTAGCCACCTTCCGGTTATAGCTGGATAACTTATGTGGTTGTATCCTCCTTTTGGTAGTAGCCAAAGAATTAGGGAGTTGGAGATTCACTCAGGTTGTAGCTTGAGAAACTAGGGGGTTGGAGCCTCCTTCCAGTTGCAGCTAGAAAACAAAGGAAGTTGGTGCTTCCAATGAATTTAATTCTTCAAGACATATAAGAGAAAGCATTCCATGGTTTTCTCCTTCTTTGGGTTTCCACATAAAAACATTGGTGGACTGTGTATGTGTATGATTTCTCATTTGTTGATTTTTTATTTACTCTGCAATTATTAGATGATAATTCTACACTGATATAACACTTTCATTATATGGTTAAAAATGATTGAATTTCTTTGTTACTGATTCACCTCCCCTCTCAGTAATCCAACAATTGGTATGAGAGCAGGTTCCTTCAGAAATTAGTTTAATCACTGAAAGGTAGAACATGAAGAGAAACAACATGTATAAAAATGGAATACCACATTTTGATGGACAAAAGTATGCATTTTGGAGTAGAAGGATAAAAACATATATACAGGCACATGGATTTGAAATTTGGAAATCGGTTGTAGATGGATACAAAGAACCAGCAGGTCCGTCCACAAATGAAAGAAAAATAAAGCTCAGGAAAAATAATTCAAAATCCACAAATGCACTTCTGAATGGTATTTGTGAATCAGTTTACACCAAATTTATACATTGTAAATTCACTAAAGAGATTTGGGACAATCTTGAAAATATTTATGAAGGAGATTCAAAAGTCAAAGCAACAAAACTTCAAACTTACAGAGGTCAGTTCAAACAACTAAAGATGAAGGAAGATGAGGATATTACAACTTACTTCTTACGATTCGATGAAATAGTAAATGCAATCATAGGATTGGGAGAAGAAATTAAAGAATTTGTAATTGTTCAAAAGGTACTAATATCTCTCCCTATTAGATTTTATCCTAAGATATCAACACTAGAAGAAAGAGTAGATATAGACTCAATAAGCATGGAAAATTACATGGAATCTTCACAACATATGAAATGAGAACTGAACAGGAAAATCCAGATATAAAAGAAGCATCTTTAAAAACAT
Source organism: Picea engelmannii (assembly GCA_009831015.1). Lineage (NCBI taxonomy): Eukaryota > Viridiplantae > Streptophyta > Pinopsida > Pinales > Pinaceae > Picea > Picea engelmannii. The sequence goes on along the minus strand of ML792110.1, from coordinate 111,757 downwards.
CCAAAAGGTCAAAACAAAAGGGAAAGCAAAAGGAAAAAAAACACTCAAGAAATAGAACAAGAAAGAAGACACTTAAGAACTAGAACAAATGATCACAAATTTGAAGGTTTAAATAGAAGAAGATAAAAGAGTTGAAGAAGAACTCAAATAACAACTAGAAGAAAGAGACAAGATAATTGGAAATTTGGAAGCAGAGACTGTCACATTAAGAAAGGATATTCAAAACAAAAATATGCATAACAACTCAAAAGTTTTGGGTGACATTATCAGCAGTAAAAAACGTCATCATGACAAGTCTAGACTTGGATACAATCAGACAGAAAAATGATCAAGCTCCAAAACAAAATAGCAAGAAACATATCCAAAAATCTATGTAGAAACAATCAAAGGGATAGGAAGATCTACAAGGAATATTATAGGGACACTCCTCCACCAAGAAGATTCAGATTTTAGAATCAACAATCGACAGATAGGCCCTAGGAAGAAGAAGGATTCATAAGAGCAACTCCTTTAAGAAGATCTTCAACTCTCATGTATCAAACTATCTTTTTTGGTTTATGTTATGAATGTAATAATTTTGGACATAAAGCTATGAATTGCATAGCTAACAACAGGAACACAAAAAACTTTGAAAGTCATACACAAAAGTGTTATCCAAGAAGGAACATAAACAACTAGTGAAACACAAAGAAGAAGTTACAACAGGTTTGAATCATTGAGCATTGAAGTGGATTTCTACAAGTGTAACAACTTTGGACACATGGCCAAAGATTGCAGAATGACAATTCCTCCTAGAGAACCACAACAGAACAACAACAATCACAGCCAAGAACCTCAAAAGAGAGCATGGATAAGAAAGAAGAATCAGTATAACAATGAAGAATGCACACTCGCTCTACAAGCTAAGTAGAAGAAATATGATTGGTATATTGACAATTGTTGTTGAAAAAAAATGATAGGTGATAAAGACAAGTTTCTTAGATGAAGAAATGAAAGAGATGGATCAGTCTCCTTAAAAAACGATGATTCAGCTAAAATCATTGGAAATGGCACAGTCAGAATTGGAAACAAGAATACGAAGGCATAAAATGTTCTACTAGTAGAATATGTGAAACATAATCTTCTAAGTGTGAGTCAAATGTGTGACCAAGGTCATAAAGGTACTTCCGATTCACAAAAGTTCGATATAAGAAAAGAAGGTTCAAGAAAATTGATTGCAATAGCTGCAAGAACTTCAAGCAACATATATGTACTAAGTGAAATTGGAAATGAAAAGTGTTGTCTAGGAAAAGAAGATGAAAGTTGGCCATGGAACAAAAGAATGGGTCACATACACTTTGATAACCTTCTCAATTTTAGCAAAAAGGAAGTAGTTAGAGAAATTCCCCAGATTACGAAACCAACCAACACTTTATGCAAGCATTGTCAACAAGAAAAGAAAACAAAGACCATGTTTAAATCAAAATAATATTCAACGACAAGACCACTGGAAATTGTGCATACTGATCTAGTCGAACCAACTACAACAAAGGGTTTAAAAGGTGAGAAATATTTATGTTATTAGTTGATGATTATATAAGAATGACTGCAGTTTTCTTTCTCAAGAATAAGTCAAAAGCTTTTGAAAACTTCAAGGTCTACAAGGAAATGGTTGAAAATGAAATGGATTCAAAAATCAAATGTTTGATATCTGATAATGGAAGAGATTTTACTTCAAAGGAATTTATGGACTACTACAGTAGGCATGGAATAAAAAGGAATTGTTCATTGCTAGGACACCTCAACATAATGGAGTTGTTGAAAGAAAGAACATGACAATATAGGAAATGGCTCGAACAATGTTAATGGATTTCAAATTGACAGATATTTTTTGGACACATGCAGTGCATACAACAATTCACATTCAAAACAAAGTAATGCTCATAAACAACACTGACAAAACTCCCTACGAGCTATGGAAAGGAAGACTAGCAAATGTAAAGCACTTCAGAGTATTTGGAAGAAAATGCTACATCAAAAGAGAAGATGGAAGAATGGGAAAGTTTGACTGTCGTGTGGACAAAGGAGTACTTGTTGGTTAATCAAGTACAAGGAAAGAATACAAGTGCTACAATTTGAGGTTGAACAATGTTGCGGAAAGCATAAATGTAACAATTGATGAAACAGATGGATGCGAATTAAAGGAAGAAGAAAATGAATCAATGGCACAACTTTATGAAGAAAAAGTAGAAGATGAAGAAGAAGAAGAAGGGGAAGATGAAGAGGATCAGAAAAAAGTAGAAGAGAAAGTTCATCAAGTGCCTCCAAAGACACCTAGAAAATGAGTATAGAAGAATCATCCTTTAGATCAGATTATCAGAAACAAAGATGCAGGAGTTGAGACTAGAAGAAGAATCCATTCACCAGAACAAACATACCTAGCACTCTCATCTATGATTGAACCAAAAAGTTTTGAAGAGGCCAACAAGGATGAATTTTGGAAAAAGGCCATGGATGAAGAATTGGATCAAATAGAGAAGAATGACACTTGGGAATTGGTTCCAAGACCAAAGAATAAGAATGTGATTGGCATAAATTAGGTATTCGGAAATAAATTCAATGAATATGGATAGGTTACAAGGAACAAAGCTATATTAGTATATAAAGGATATGCACAAGTTGAAGGAATTGACTTTGAAGAGACATTTTCTCCAGTTGCCAGAATGGAAGCAATTTGATTTCTCCTAGCTCATGCATGCTCCAAGAATATTAAAGTGTATCAGATGGACATGGAATCAAAATTTTTGAATGAGGAACTTGAAGAAGGAGTCTACATTGAACAACTAGAAGGATTTCAATTGTCAGAGAACACATATTATATGTGTAAATTGAAGAAGGCCCTGTATGGTTTAAAACATGCTCCTCGAGCATGGTACTATAGGCTGGATAAATATCTACAAAAGACAGGGTTCATAAAAGGAAGTGAAGACAACAAATTCTACATCAAGGTAACTCAAGATAGTATTTTATCAATTTAAGTTTATGTTGATGATATTATTTTTGGAAGTATTGATGATAGGTTAAGCCATAAATTTGCAAAGGATATGCAGAATGAATTTGAAATGTCATTACTTGGAGAACTATCCTTCTTTCTGGGTCTTCAGATACGTCAAAGCAACCAAGGAATTTTTATTTCTCAAACTAAGTATATTAGAGAAATTCTAAAGAGGTTCAAAACCGAAGAATGCAAACTAGTTACCTCTCCTATGAAAACTAGTTGCAAGTTGAAGAAAGATGATGATTCAAAGTCTATAGACCATAGGTAATACATGTCAATGATTGGTAGCATACTATATGTGACAACATCCAAATGAGATGTAATGCAGGCAGTTGGACATGTGGCACTATTTCAAGCAACACCAAAGAAATCACATGTATTAGCAGTGAAGAGGATTTTTAGATATGTCAAAGGAACATAAGAGTTTAAATTATGGTATCCAAAAAGAAAGGATGTATCACTTATTGCCTACACAGATGTAGATTGGGTAGGTTACATTTATGGTCGACAAAGCAAAAATGGATAAAATTTCTACTTGGGTGAGTGTTTAGTATCATGGTTAAGCAAGAAACAATCATTAGTATCCTTATCTACAGCTGAGGCAGATTATATTACAACAACAACATGTTGTACATAGGTTCTATGGATGAAACAAACTCTGATAGATATACAGGTTGAGTATGATGAGCCCATTCCAATCTATTGTGATAATACAAGCACCATCAATATCTCAAAGAACCCAATGATGTACTCCAAGACGAAGCACATTCCAATAAAGTATCACTTTCTACGAGAACATGTTGTAGAGAAGAACATCAGAGTTGAATATCTGGGCACAAAAGAATAAGTGGCATACATCTTTACAAAACTGCTTCCACGGGAAGCCTTTGAGTATCTTCGCTAGAGACTCGAAGTAGTTTCTACTCCAAAATGAATTCTTATCTTATATGTCTTAGATTTACACGAGGAAACACCATAAAGAGGATAGTTCAGGTTGGGAGATCAGTTTCAGGAAGAGTTCAGTCCTTGGGATTATCCTCAAGGACAGTTCAGTTAGGGGGAGAAAATTCAGATGAAAATATACCTTTACCATTGATGAAAAAGGGGGAGAAATTTATCAGATGCAGAACACATAGGCATGGTTCCAGGGGGAGCGATGGTCACATGGGGAGCATGAGTGATATGACTTCAATATTGCATGACATGACTTCAATATTGCATCAGAGTGTTGTCATCAATGCCAAAGGGGGATATTTTTTATTAATTGGGTTGGTTTTCATTGATGTCAATTGTTGACAAAAGTCCGGTAGCGAATTCCGATAGCACAAAGGTTTGGGTAATGGACCCAAGTTTGTTTGATGGATAATGGTATGATTTTTGATATATTTTTAGGTAAGACTATTCTATATGGATAGTACATGTCATGCCATTTCTGGTGATATTTGAAACGTCACCTAACTCCTCACGGTTAGAGATTTATGGCCATGTGAAGTTGGAGAACCCTCATGAGTCATCTATGTTACACGTCAATATTACTCAACTAGATAAGTGTCGCATGTTCCTCTCAACTGTCGTAAGTGTCGCATGTTCCTTGCAACTTTCGCAAGTGTCGCAAGTTGTTCACAAGTGTCGCAAATGTTGTTCAAGCGTACTGCCATAATAAAAACACTAAGGAGGCACTTAAAACATCTCATACACTTGATTTGGAAGAGGGAAAATGGTTGATTGAAGTCAAGGAACTCTTATCACTTCAAGGGAGCCCTTAAAACAGGGTTTTGAAGGAGAGCGCTCCCCTATGGCATCCTTAGGAGCGCTGACGCTCCCCCACAAAATATTGGGGAGCGTTATAACAACAATCCACTTCTATGAGAGAGCGCTGCCCATCTTTAGAGCGTTGACGCTCCCCTTGAGCCTCTTAGGGATCGTTATAGCACCCTGATGCCCCTTTTGAGGGAGCGCTATCTAATTTGAGGTAGTGGTTGGCCCATTGAGGAGAATAAGGGGAGGATCTCTCAAGTTTAGAAGGCAGTTCCATTCGAATTCTTGGTTCCATCAGGAGATCCCTGATCTAAGGAGGGGATTCCTCAACTTATTCTAAAGATAAATCAAGAGGTTAAACTTCTGTTAACCTATATAAGCAGGCTCTATGATGGTGAAAAGGGGGAAGAATTGCTAGCATGAAACCTATGATCTCATAGGAAACACATAGCCAGTCAAAGGAGAGTGTTCAATGAAGCTGATATCATCCAGGTTGTGGATCTTTCGAGCAAGGGTTAAACAAAGGGGACTTGACGAAGCTTTCGCATTCGCATCTACGATTGTAAGTATTGCTGTCGTTATTCTCATTAATATGACACGCTTGCCCTGTTTCTTTCTAGTTTGTGTCTGATCTTACATGAACTTATCATTGATAGATAGATCTGTTTTCAAGCTAATATCAATAGAGTAGGAAGTGGTCGTACTTTGTTTGTCTACAGGACTCATCGAGGAGTGAGAGATTGGAGCTCAACTCGGAGCGTGCAGGTACAAACGTCGATAAAGAGGTACTTCTATTCTCTTTCCTTCTCATGTATTAGTTTGTATGGATTTGAAAGGAAGTCAGTGTCCACGTTAAGAACTTTCTGTCTTAGAGTTTAGGGTCTATCTCTTTGAGGCAATCTACATGTTCGCAGGGAGATTTTCCTACAACAATCTAGAAGCCCCAAAAGGTCAAAGTAGTCAAAGTGTTTGCAAAAGAAATTATTTAAATAATAAAGTTAATGGAGAATTCCCTAAAATAAGGAAAGTGGGATGCTACATGAAAGTATAAATAAGAGGCAAGACTCTGTCATTTAATCACACTTGAGCCTATTGAATATCTATTTTTTAAAAGGTTATTTGGGCAGGTATTATTGATAGAGAAAAGTGCGGTAGAAAAAATGCAGTAGGAAAAATCCAGAAGAAAAATTGCGGCAGAAAAAGTGCAACAAAAAATCACGCCAGAAAAAGTGCGTTAGAAAAATCGCGGCAGAGAAAGTGTGGCAAAAAATCACGGTAGCAACATGGTTGGGGTCTATTTATGAGATATATGGAACATCTTGTTTGAGGTATGTTTTGTGAGCTAGGGTTTAGCTCTTGAGATGGTATTGGATGTTTAGTATTGCTGCATATATCCGATTTGTTGAGGGATACAATTGGTATTTTTTTGTTGGTATTTGGCGTATGGGTATTGGTCTTTTGATTGTGATGTGTTGCCAAAGTTGTTGGTTTAGCTTGAGGCTACATAATAGTGAGGTTGTGGCACATGGTTTGATGTAAGCGTTTATGGTATTTGGTTTATGGATAAAGTGATGAATTGTTAGATAAATTGTGATGGTTATATTGGTGTATGTCTTTGGTATATGGTTGAGGTACATGTTGGGTACATGGTTGAGACAAGTAGTTGATGAGTTGGCACATACATGAGGTGTATAGTTGATGAGTTGGCACATATATGAGGTTTATAGTTGATGATGTTGGTACATCTTGATGAGTCAAGGTTGATGCATGGTTGATGCATGGTACATGTTGGTTCAGGTTATTGGTATAAGTTGTTTGGTGCAGGTTGATTGATACAGGTTGTTACACGTTATTAGTATAGGTTGACAGTGACAGGTTTATAGTGGCAGTGGTTGATTCAGTGACAGTGACATGTTGTCTACATTTGGCATTTATATTTCAGGGCAGTTGGATGAGGAAAGGATAGGTGGTTGTAGCCACCTTCCGGTTGTAGCCAAAGAAATTAGGGGGTTGTATACTCCTTCTGGTTGTAGCTTGATAATTGGGGAGTTGGAGCTTCAATCATGTTATAGCCTAAGAAACTAGGGGGTTGTATCCTCCTTCCAGTTGCAGCTAGAAAACAAAGGAAGTTGGTGCTTGTATTAGAGTTGGCCTAGGACCCATGCTTGTGGACTCGTATAAGAAAAAACATTCTGTGGTTTTCTCCTGCCTTGGGTTTCCACGTAAAAACACTGGTGTACTATGTATGATTTCTCATTTGTTAATTGTTTATTTACTCTACAATTATTGGATTATAATGCTACACCGATATAACACTTACATTATATCGTTAAAAAGGATTAAATTTCTCTAATACTGATTCACCCCCCCTCTCAGTAATATAACACACTTATCTTTTCAAATAAAAATTCACCAACTGGTTGTAGATGTCAAATGTTCCACCCAACCATAGACACTGCTGCTCTATCTCTCAACAACATGTCACCCCCAAGTTAGGGCTATCAATCCACAAGGACAGGTCCTAGGCTGACTCTAACAAACACAACTAGCTATCAAGCACTCATGGTTTTCCCAACCACAAAAAATCCTATTTTACTATCTCTCTTTCCCTTCAGCCGACACAACCCAAAGAAATGAACCCCTTTCTCTACAATGCAATCCCTCAGGTTGTTTCAGTTATTTTCTAGGGCTCTAGTGCTACTGGTCAGTAAATATCAATGTTGGAAAATCCAAGGATTCTCAACTGTGGAAAGTTCTTTCACAAATTCCATCATTCTCACACACACATGCATCCATTCCCTTATGGAATATTCAACAATTGCTTACAACCAACCAAAAATGTCTCTTATCTTCCTATAATTCATTTCCCATACCCAAAAGAAGATCAAGAATGAATGAGAAAGAAGTAATAATGAATTAGGAACTCCCAAACAACCCAAAAACAAGGTTTATATAATTACATGCAATAAAGAACCACATAGTCTTTCCCAACAAGTTCATATAACCACTTTTCCCAACTAAAACCAAGATGGGTGAATAAAATATAATAAAAATACTTATCCCCTTTATCCTCCTCTCTCGTGGAATCATAGCCCCCTATCGATGTCCTTTTCAATCTTGCAACCAACAATGCATTTTATTAGTAATATTCAAAGCATTACATTTCTAGGCTCTCCTACCTTTCAACTTTACACGAACTCCAAAATTTCATCAAATTAACAAAAAAATACATTATTAATCCTAGGACTCAAAACCAAGGTATTAAATTTCCATCCCTCTTATTTTTTCACTGTCATTAGTGCATATACAAAAAACAAACAAAAATTTAAAAAATCTTCAAAAAGTTGTAGGTAATATTCTTGCATGGCATATTCATGCTCCCAAGTAACATATTTAGGACTGTAGAAGGTCCACTAAACCTTTACCAATCATATGTATCGATTCCATAGCACTGTTGACATAGGGGTAGACCCAGGGTTTAACGCTTCAACAACGCACCAGCAAAACCCTAACTACCGGCCCTTTCGACAACACCTGCGAAACAAATGAAGTCTCACCCAAGGTAGAGGCAGGGGTGGTTGCAAGACTCAGGTGTCTGCAACCTTAGCTGGGACATATATATCTGATTATTTCTCTTATCAAGCACTTTAGCAAATATCGTTCATCAATATTTAACCCTCAAGGCACTCCGCGGATGGCACATAGCACCACAACATTCACTTGGATCTAGGTTAAGTTAGCACATAGCAACAACAAAGTAGGTTTAACACTCAACACTTTCATATATGTCTGATCTACACCCATACATATAAGAATCACAAATAAAAGTGGATCTATCTAAGAGTATCATAGCAAAGGACATAGCATAATCATATCAAGCATAACACATGGAAAGAAACTAACACATTAGGTCAAAACACCAAGCATAACACACCGAGTTAGCGTGGTTCACCCCCACCCTGGGGCTATGTCCACAAAGTCTTCTTCTTCTTTATTAGCTTGGTCAATTAGGTTACAACACAGAGCTCACACTTGTACTCTGCATAGGATAGGAGATCTGCGCACACCTCACCAGATCCTCCTTCCCCGAGTAGATATAGCACAAAGCCTTCTTACAATCCATGCACTTAGCACTTATAACACTTGCACACAACTCTGCAAGTCAATCACATAATATATACAAATCCTTTACTGGAACTTAGCTTATCTTCTTGATCTCTCTTACATTTCTTAGCTACTTATTTATACTTTACAAAATAGGCCAAAAACATGGGTAAACCCATGGGATGACATCTCTTTCCCATTACATTAACCCAAAAACCCTAAAAAGGGCCCCAAAACTGGGCCGATATCCCGTGATCTCTGCTTCACCTGGCGCTCCATCTTTGACAGACTGTCAAAGTCTAAAAACGGTCAAATATGACCAAGTGTTCCTCAAAACTTGGTCAAGGGCCAACAAGCCCCCAACACTCACCTGTGACTCATCCCGAGTTACTCTGGTCTGATCAACTCTACTTCGAATGTCTCAAGATTGGCCTGAGCTACTTCGACTTGCTGCAGTGCGACAACCTCTTGCTCAGTGAACTCCTAAATCACAGTGTTGTTTATTGTTCCTTCCATGCGCTGTTCTACAATGATGACAACTTGTTCAAGCTCGAATTCTTGGATCTCAACTTCAGTGAACAGTTGGCATGCTTTCTCTTGGAGTGGTTGAAGTCATTGAGAGACTTCCATAAATTTACTTTGCAACATGTTTACCTCTTGTTGGGCGGTGCGCTGTTTTGGAATTTGCTTCATTCTCTCGACTGGGGTCAAGGCCTTCAGCTGTGCCTGTAGCATATCTGCATGCTACTTTTCTTCTTGGAGCTGTGCCTCTAATGTTTGCAATTTTGGGTTCTTTGTGAGGTGCTCATAATTTTGGGCACTTCTAGCGCTCAACTGCTTACATTCCAATGCCAAGTTTTTTAACCTATCAACTCTGCTATGGGAAGTTGTCTCCCTTAGATCTCTTACTTCTTGGGGAGTCTCGGGCATGGTTTGAAGTTCCAGATATGTGATGCACTGCTGAAGTTGCTGGATTACTTCTTCAAGTTGTGCCACCTACTATGGGAGACGTTCTTCAATATTTACTTCAATGACCGTCATAGAGCGAAGTGCTTTGTGAACTCGTTCCTACACGTCAAGTTTCTCTACTAGCAATTGGTCCTTGCTCTACTGTAACTATGCTTTCTCCTCCTCCCACTTCACTTGTAAGGAAAGATGTTCCTCTTCTTCCTTCCTTTGTTGTACTATAAGTATGCTATGTACTTGTGCCAAATCTTGGGTGGCTTGCGTTGTGTCTTCTTGAGCTCGTCGAAGGTGAGCTTCGACTTTCTCAATGATCTGGTGTAATTGGGTGTGCTCATCACCTGTTCCTATTGTTTCCGTCATCAAGGGCGTAGTAGAATCGACTCAGCTGGATTGAAGTGCTTGCTTCACATCTTTAAGTTCACCCTTGAGTTGGCTGAATATCTCCTCCTACTTCGCTTCTTTCTTTTCTGCGATCTCTAGTAAGGCATCATTCAACGCAATGATCAAGAAGTCGAAGTTGTCCTATGTGAGGGTAGTCTTAAACGTAGTCTGGGTGGCCTTAGTTTTCTTTTGGGATGAGGGCTTTGTTGGGGTGACCTTCCTTTTCTTAGAGGGATCTTCCTCCTCTCTAGGTGGAGTAACCTCACCTTTGTTTTTCTCAACCTCTGTGCCACCTAGTTCTTCACCATCACCTCCCTGTGCAGGTGAGATCGAAGTAGTCTTCATGGATGTACTATGGATATCTTGAACTTCATCATCCTTCTTAGTCTTGCTCAGTCCAGGTGTATCTAGTATAGCTTCAATACTTTCCACGTCGGACATTTCTGCGGGGTACGCTGGAACAAGGAGGTCTGTCGACCATTCCTTGGTAATCTGCTCCAAGTCTTCTTCTGTCAACTTGTAGTACGAATGGAGTTTCTTTTTGTGCACATCTACGTGCACTGTGATATAGGTGAAGTGGCGGCCCACGTTGAATTTGATAAAAGGTCTAAACCTATGAAGTGTGTTTGGTGTGAGGCGCAGTGTAGATTGGATTGCATTCTTTAATTGGTTGTAATAAGCGTGGAAAACGACATTGGACTGCCACTGCTTGTTCATGTCGCTGGAGTACCACAACGTACAAAAATTCACATCCAGTGGTTCAAAGGGTTCTATCTCTGGAAAAGTGGCACCTTATGGTAGCTCCCAGGTGATGAAAGCGATGAGTATGAGAAACCGACTAAAGTGGAACTCATACCCTTGGTCTTGTGCTTCTCTGCAGTCAAGCTCTAGTTGATGATCTAGAAACTGAGGCACACTTCTACATTCTCGATGGAGGCTACCTTGTAGCCTCGCATGCACTTCTCTACATTGCCAGATGTGTCTTTTATTTGCTGGGCGAGAGCATGATCTACGGTCTTTCCAGAGTAAAACTCCTGCGAGTCAGGGCCTTGCATGCTTAGCCCTATGATCCAATTGATTAGAATCAGATCCACCGTGATGCAGTGATCCAACCATAAGTATCCTCCATGGTAGCAGGACAACAACAATTTGACGCATCCATTCACTTCTTGATGCCTCCTGAAATGTGAAATCCTCATTACATTGAAGAGGGTTGACTGTGCGAGGTTATGGGTCCATTGCTGAGGGAAAATCTTTGTGTTCCTCCCTTTTTTGATAGTTAAGTACTTGTGCGGGGCTAGCATACTGTAAACTTTTCAATCTACAAGGTTAAAATCACTAAATTTCAGCGTTGTGATCTTATCCTGGTCAGTACGAACTGCACACACCCCTTTTGGGAGGTACACAGTGATCAAAGCATAGTCGAATTCTCTGGGTACAATGTCTCGATTCACTGTGCCACTTAGTGGTGGAATATATCTAGGCAAGATACTTGGGATCATCTTCAAAGTGGCTAAGTCATTTCCAAGCTTAGATCATCTTTTCGAAGGCGACCGGGATGGTCCTGCTTGAGCAGTGGAGGGGGAAGTTGGCAATGCTCCCAAGGATGATGCCTGTACACTTGTGGACACTCCTCACTCCGAAATGAATCTCTCATTCATTAAGTCAATTAAAACTTCTTCAACTTCTTTCTCAACAATGTTGATGATCAAAATCTGGACCAGGGATCAAATTTTAGCTCAAAAATCAACGTTCTCGGAATTGCCTCAAAACGAACGAGAGAGTATCCCTTGTCATCATGAACCCAACGCAATTCGTTTCATCTCAAACGGACATCGAGAGCGAGAGATATCACGATCTGTCCAAATCGTCAAATAGGGAAAAAAAGGATGCTGACTGGGTAGTCCGTATAGTCTGTACGGATGATGATGTGGCATGACCGTACAGGATGACGTGGCTTGACCTTACATCCGTACGATGACGTGGTAGATTTTGGTTGGCAGTTGAAGGTGAATGGTATCTTGACACGTGGCATTGTTTGGTCAAATGATTGGGTGCCACGTGGCCCAATCATGGGCTGCCACGTGGCACCCCTATAGTGGTCTATGGTTTGTTTATAAAAATTTTTATGGACTTCGTGGGGTTCGAACCATGAACCTCCCCCATAGTCCAAAGTTTTGGCAGTGGCTATCCTACCATTGTGCCATGTATTGTTTCTTAATAGTTATATGTTTTTAAAACTATATAAGTTTGAATCATGTGTATATTGGCGCGGGGGTCAGGCCGGGGCTTAGCCCCAGCCCGCGGTCCTTTGTATTGTCCATGCGACCATGTCCTCCGTATTGGTGCACGCACGCAGGGTTTTTTTTTAATGTAGCTCGTGATTTCTTGTTTTACACTCTGTGACCACAACCAAAAGCACGGGAGCTTATGTATTATGAACGGTTGGCACGGTTTTAAAACCGTTAGCCCTTTTTGCCATAGAGCGCGGTCGTATGACCCCATATGTCCGAGTGCTAGGCGGTTAGGGGCTGGAGGTACCATAACCATCCTACAGTTTGCATAGTTATTCGGTTGCACATGTGTGCTGGGTTTAAAGACGGATTTGGAGTGTGTTCTTGGTTCAAGCACACAGAGGTGCGTTTTGGCAAACCAGTGACTACAAACTTGAAGGAGGAAAATGGAGGAGGCCTAACTTCTTCATTTTTTGGCCGATTGAGGTGCCGTAAAAGCCCAGCTAGGGGTTTTTGGATGTCCTGAATCCATTGGCACTATTATCAAGGCCATTTGAAGACTTCTTTCATAGGATTTTAGCCATTGAAGTTTCAGCAAGCTCTAGGGAGCTTGAAGCCCTCATTGATTGAGGACATGTTTTGGTGAGCCTATGTTTGTTTTATATGATTGAATAATCATGTTTGGATAATTGTTATGCTCTGAACACATTGGGACAGATTTCAGAGGCTTTTGAGGACTTTTACAGGTGTTTTTCCAAGGGAATCTCAGAGAAGCTTTTGGCCACATGTAGAAGAGGTCATACCCGGATGAGCCATGATCCGTTTTCAGAGTTCTATTAGTCATTTTTTGGGTTTTTATGTGTTCTGATCTCAATGGTACAGTCTGTTTTTCCATTGGAGTTTAGCATCAGCTTGTAAAAGAAATTTTGACTAATTAATCCTAGAGAGCCAAGTCCATTGATGGAGGCTCAAGGAGATGTAGCCCGGAGGGGGGTGAACTCCTTTATCAACTTGTTATTGTTGTGATTTTGATGGTTTATTTGCTGCAAGTTGTGTTGCTGTGTATTTTTTTAAAGTACATATTTAACCATCTAAAGGAACAATTCCTCACACATAAACATTTACAAGAAGATACATAAATTTGGCACAGAATTTTATCTTGCATATTTTAACACATGAAGCAAGGTCCTGTAAATTTTATTTTAATGAAGTAGAGGGTGCTTGCATAGCATAAAAAGTCAGCCTTCTATTTTCAGATCAGCTGAGCTCGTCCAACATACAAGCTTGGGTCAACTAGATCGGGTGTGAAAGGAATTCAGGGACTACAGTAAATAATATGGGAACAAGGCAATGATCTCAGGGTGAATTAATCTCAGGCTTCGTGCTCAAATTATCACTTAGCAAAAATTATTCTCGGTGTGTGGAACGATGGAATAAGTAGGGAAACTTAGAAATGGTCTGCTTGCAATAGGTATGATCCTTCATTAACTCTTGTTCGACCCATTATGGTGCTTTTCAACAGTTGGATGAAAAACCTTTATTTCTTTTCTTCCCATTCAGAGCAGAAGTCGAATGGATATATCGACCCCAACGAGTATATTGCTTCATCATGGCGAAGTGCTCTATGTCGTTGTTCTGATATCTCGGTGAAGTTCCAATTCTGCAATTTTTCTTTCTGCGAAGTACCCTCTAGAACCTCTTGTGACCTTACAATATTAACCCTTTTCTTTCTTAAGTTTCTAGCCTTCTTCCCAGTGAGCTTCGTCTCAGTAATTCTTTTACCATTCTGATGCTTACCTTCTGTGGTCTTAGTTTCTTCGCGCTGTTGAAATTATTTCCAAGGGTTCCTGGGTAATACTTCTTCTGTATCGAAAGTAGTTAACTCAATCTTCTATGGATCCTCTAGTGTTCTCTTAGCCTTGACATCAGGGTTGCTAGTATTAAATATTTGTGACTGACTCTTCTTTTCTTCAATCAAGTGTGTGACCCTTCTAGTCATAAAGTCTTTTAACTCTTTCTTCTTCTGTTCCAAAAATTCTTCTTCCTCTTTTGATCTCGCTTGTTCTCTATCAATCCAAGGTTTTCCTATGAGCATGGTAAACGGGGCGTTGTCTTCAATAAATTTAATAATTTGAAAGTCTTCCTTTGTCAAAGTTCCATTGACAGTCATAGGTATCTGGGTGATCCTTCCACATAGGTTTACTAGCTTTCCTCTGAATAAACTTGTTCCTCCTAGGGAAGGGATCATGGCAGGATTTCCTATAGCTTCCCAAGTTCTTTCTGGCATAATGTTTACTTGTGTTTCTTCATCAAGAATAAAATCAATGTCAAAGTCCCCTATTCTTGCTTCGAATTGCTCCTTTTCTTTGAAGATCTCTGGTAATTAGACATCTTTATGTTCCTTCAAGGTTTCTTTTATCCATATTAATATTTTCTTTGATTCTTGCTGGGTTTCTTCCTTTTTTGGATTTTCCTTCTAGTCTTCTTGATTCAGATTCAACCTTTCCAACTTATTGATCATTCTAGGGAAATCCAATACGTCATGGTCCAAATCTTTGCAACAAAGACAACTAGGTTTTCTCCCAAGGCATTCCTTAGCAAGATGTCCTGGTCTTTTGCAACTATAACAAAGAGTTAATCCTCTCTTTTTCTTCAATGATCCCCAAATCTTCTTGTACTGCACACTAGGATCATAGTGGCTAGCTTACAAAAATTTCTTTCTAGGATCCTGCATCCACTTGTTAGTCCAACCATTCTTTCTATGCATAGGTATAACATATCTATCATTATACTTATCAGATCTATTCATATCAAACTTTCTTTCATCTATTAATGCCCTAGTTTTTAATCTAGGACAAAATCTATCAAACATACCTAGATCCATGCTCTAGAAACAAAAATTTTCACTTATCTTACTTCTACAGAGCACAAAGCTTCCATATCTAAGAACTTTTTACTATTCTTACCTTTATTAGAGAACACAGCTTACAGATATTACCACTTTTTTGCAGATCCGACTTCTTTCTTTAAGAAATTACCACTTTTACTTTTCTTAGAGCATAGAGTGTTAAGATCTCGCTTCTTTTCTTCGGATTTGATATTCCTTTCTTCATATCTGACCTTATTCCTGACACAAAGCTTCACAAGTCGAGTAAAAAGTTGCTCACTAGGGCAACCAATCTACACACAGAGCTTCCTTTCGCACAAAGTTTCTTCTTCCTCAGTTCCCAACAATCACACTTTTAGGTCCCGACAACAGAACCATTTGTTGGCACAGGGGCAGACCCAGGGTTCAATGCTTCAACAACGCACCAACAAAACCCTAACTATAGGCCCTTTCGACAACACCTGCGAAGCAGATGAAGTCTCACCCGAGGTAGAGGCAGGGGTGGTTGCAAGACTCAGGTGTTTGCAACCTTAGATGGGACACATATCTATGATTCTTGCTCTTAGAAAGAACTTTAGAAAAGATCGTTCATCAATAGTTAACCCTCAAGGCACTTTGCAGATGGCACAGAGCACCGAAACATTCACTTGGATCTAGGTTAAGTTAGCACTTAGCAACAACAAAGTAGGTTTATCACTCAACACTTTCATATATGTCTGATCTACACCCATACATCTAAGAATCACAAAGAAAAGTGAATCTATCTAAGAGTATCATAGCAAAGAACATATCATAATCATATCAAGCATAACACATGGAAAGAAACCAACACATTAGGTCGAAACACCGAGCATAACACATAGAGTTACTGTGGTTCACCCCCACCCTGGGGCTACGTCCACAAAGTCTTCTTCTTCTTTACTAGCTTGGTCAATCAGGTTACAACATAGAGCTCACACTTATACTCCGCATAGGACATGAGATCTGCGCGTAGCTCACCAGATCCTCCTTTCTCGAGTAGATCTAACACAGAGCCTTCTTACAATCCGTGCACTCATCACTTACAACACTTGCACACAACTCTGCAAGTCAGTCACATAATATATACAAAGCCTTTACTAGAACTTATCTTATCTTCTTGCTCTCTCTTACGTTTCTTAGCTACTTATTTATACTTTACAAAATAGGCCTAAAACATGGGTAAATCCATGGGCCAACATCTCTTTCCCATTACATTAACCCAAAAACCCTAAAAAGGGCCCCAAAAGTGGACTGAGATCCCATGATCTCTGCTTCGCCTGGTGCTCCATCTTTGACAGTCTGTCAAATTCAAAAAATGGTCAAATATGACGAAGTGTTCCTCAAAACGTGGTCAAGGGCCAACAAGCACTTTGACTTTCATGTCCAATGTTGGCACCAGATGGACCTCAAAGTCTCTTTCTTTATCCACCTAAATCAAATTCCAATAAATAACATGGTTAGGATCATGTACATACTTTTTTTTATCAAATAGACATGAAATACATTATGCACATTCATGGAATCAAGAAATGCAAACCTATATGAAACTGGCCCTATTTTGTCCAATATTTCAAATGGACCACAAAATATGGCTACTAGCTTGGTACAACTGCCCAAATTTAATGAGCTCTTCTTGGGCTTCAATTTCAAAAGCACATGCTCTCCCACTTGGAATTATCTGGATATAATGTTCTTATCTACATAACTCTTCTATCTATCTTGTGTTGCTTTCACATTAATCTTGGTTTTAACCTTCTAGTCTTCCATATCTTTGAGAAATTCTAGCCCAATTACTACTTTGTCTGTTGGGTTGTCTCAACTCACGAGAGTATTGAATTTTCTACCATACAAAGCTTCAAAAGAGATCATCGTTTATGAATATTGATACCCATTATTATAGGAAAACTCAACCAAATGCAATCAATATTCCCACCTAGATGGCTTATCCATCACATACATTCTCAACATGTCTTCAATCACTTGGTTGACTCGCTTTGTTTTCCCATCTAACTATGGATAGTATGTTGTGATAAAATTCAAATTTGTACCAAATCCTTTAAATAATCCTCTCAAAAAGTTTGGAGTAAACTTTGTATCTCTATCTGAAATAATTCCCTTAGGTATTCCATGCAACCTAGTAATTTCCCTCATGTAAATTTATGCAATATTAGCTATTGTATGAGTCATTTTTATGGGAAAAAAATGAACATATTTTGTCAATTTATCCACCACTACCATTATTGAATCATGTTTCCATGCTATCCTGGGAAATTTAATCATAAATTCAATGGTTGCCACTTCCCATTTATTCTCTAGGAATGACAATGGCTATAGAAAACCCACTAGGTGTCTATGCTCAACTTTCACTCTCTGATATTCCATACATCTGGCAATGTAATCAACAACGTACGTCTTCATTCTTAGCCAAAAGTATTGGCTTCTTATTGCTGCAATTTTTTTTTTTTTTTCTGGTAACTGGGATGTCTAGCATATGGAGCATTATTTATTTATTGTAATACTAAAATCCTAAGTTCTTCAGAACTAGGAACATAAATTTTGTTTTTATGCATAGGTACTCCATCTTCTTTCATCTTATATTTTTTAAATTTCTTCTACACATTTTCCTATTGTAAGATTTATTTTACCTATATGTAATGTTGGTCTATAATAGACACACATAAAATTCTATTCTTCAAATCTAAACTATGCATACGAATGGTTTTAGCATGTATGATATTTACTCTTCTGTTGAGTGCATCAACAGCTTTATTTTCTTTTCAGACTCATACTCACTTAAAAATTCCATCCATCTTGTCTTCCTGACTTTTAAAGTTTTTTCTCCAAAAATATATTTTAGACCACTATGGTCTGTCCTTAATTCAAATATCTTCCCCATACATATTCAATGCATGAACTATGGCAGCAAGCTCCAAATCATGTGTGACATAATTCCTCTCATGTTATTTAAGATTTCTAGACTCATAACTAATGACATGTCCATTATGAATGATGACTCAACCAAGTCCTTATTTTCATGCATATGCACATAACACATAATTCTCAGTTGGGTAAGAAATCGTCAAAATAGGTGAAATGGTAAGTAACTCTTTCAAAAAATTAAAATTTTCTTCACACTTTGTTGTCCATTCAAACTTAATTCTATTCCTTTCTAAATAAGTGATTTGATGAATAATTTTAGAGAATCTTGCTATACATATTTTATAGTATTCGACTAATCCCATGAAATATATGAATTCTAAAACATTCCTTGGTGTTGACCATCCTCTAATGGATTCAATGTTCTCTATATCGTTAATGTTATATGTTCCTTTGAAATAATGTGCCTAAAATAATGGATCTTCTCTTGGTAAAAAGAACACTTGCTTAAATTGGCATGCAATCGATGTTCCCTCAACACTTGCAACACCATTCTCAAATGACGTTCATGTTCTTCCTCTAACTTAGAATAAATAAATATGTCATCCAAGAACATAATGACAAACTTATCAAGATAATTTCTGAATATGTCATTTATAAAGAACATGAAGACAACTGGTGCATTGGTCATTCCAAATGGAACCACTACAAATTCATAATGTCCATACCTGGTTCTAAAAGTTGTCTTACTAATTTCTTCTCACCTGGTGATATCTTGATCTCAAGTCTATCTTCAAAAATATATTTTATCCTCTTAACTGATCAAAGATGTCATCAATTCTAGGTAGGGGGTATTCGTTCTTCACAGTGGATTTATTTAGCTGTCTAAATTCAATACAAATCCTCAACATTCCATTCTTGTTTTTAACAAAGAGTGGTGCTCCCCAATGTGAAACACTTGGGTGTATGTACCCTTTCTTCAACAATTCTTCTAGTTTCATTCATTATTCTTTTACTCATTCTATAAGGAGTTTTTGACACTGGGGAAACTCCTAGTACTAAATCAATAGATACATATATATTCCTCTTTGGTAGTAATATTGGTATTTCTTGGAATACATCCTCAAACTCTTGCAATAATGAATAATATTCAATACTTGGCCCTTTGGTTTTCTCTAGCTCCTCCACATGAGTTGCATACAATTGACATCCTTTTTTGAAAAACCTCTTCAAATGTAAGGACAAAATCTCCCTCATAGAAATGGGTCCTGGAATTCCTTTCATAGTACTCTATTTTATCTCTTCATTAAGACATGTAAATGTCTTGTTATAGAAATCTAGGAAAACATGGTTCTTGTCCAACCAATCCATTCCAATTATGATATCACAATATCCTAATTGTATGATATTCATATCAACATTACTACTCACTCCATTCATATTTATTGGACAATATTTGACTATCTCATTGATTCTTCTTTTGGTTCTAGTGGCTAGTTGAACCAAACATGATTTTTCAAGCTTAATTTGATCCAGATGAAAATTTTCCACTATTTTATGATCAATGTAACTATGGCTTCTTCCTAAATCAATTAAAATATCAATAGAATAATTAATGATCTTACCTTCCACCTCAATCATCTAAGACTGGTGTTTTGGTTGTCGATCTTCCAAGGATGCATATATTCTTGGAATATTTCTACCCATGTCTTCTACTATAGTAGCCTCTTGGATGTTGTGTGATGTCCTCATCTTGTTTTCCCTGTGAGAGAAATCCGTGTACATGTGATATTCTTTACATCCCTAACATTTTCTTGGTGGTATTTCCCCTTTTCCCAAGGAATCCTCCCTCTTGGATTCATTCTTAGTAGGATGATATTGCTTATTTGTATTAGGATTGTTTATGTTGAAAGGAGGTTTAAATCCCTTCCTTCTTTGATTAGATTTATCCTTCTTCTTATCATTCCAAAATTTTTACAAATATTTTATTCCCTTTCCTTGCTCACACATGAACTTATCCTTTCTAATGGTCTCTATCAAAGTTATAGGATCATCATATTGAATATTATCTTTATAGAAATATGGCATAACACTTATAAAACTATGTATCTTCACCTTTTCATCCTTGATAAACCCCACATACTTCAACAATCCCAAGAACTTGTGTTCATATTCTCCCATGGTCATGCTCCCCAACCTAAGTTGAAATAACTCTTGCATATTCTTGGAATAATAGTGATAAAAAATATACTTCTTCTAAAAAAATTTCTTGAACTTCTTCCAAGTGATCCTACTCTCACTAATGTGCTCAACTTTCTTCAACTGATCCCACCACATAACAACTTTTCCATGCAAATGGTACGTGGAAATCATGGCTTATAGGTTAGATGCATAGTTTCGCAATTGGAAATACTCCCTGATTCCAAGCGACTAGGCTTCAATATCATCTTACCTTTTTGTTTCACCATAAAAGGATGGTATCTTAATATTCCTAAGCTCTCCTTGAAAACTATCCAACTCATATCTTCTTCTTTGATGCCTAACATGAGACACTTCTGGACCACTCCTTGAATTTTTAGATGCATAAAAATTCCTAGCTGAGTAAGGAGGTGAATGATGTCTCTGAATTATACTAGCACTTCTTGAGTAATTGGGTCTTTTTTAGTTATCCCTTATTTCATGATGTCTAGATTCTTCCTCGTGTCTTGAGCCTGATCAAATCTTTTCTTGCCTCTGCAACTAATTTAGGCTTTGCATCATTTGAAAATTTATTTGATTTTTCTCCTCCTATCCTCTCATTATCTTCTCGTTGTCATATATATAACTCTACACTTCCATTCTAAGGCTTCTCGTAGTCTCCACCAATTTTATTGGTTCCACTATGCTCCTATGTCCATTAGATTCAGTTTCAACATTACCCACATTGATATTTTGGCCTTTGGCTTCCCTCTCATGATTGTAGGCTCCCTATGCATCCTTCATGAATATGATATGAAATCTCGAGCTTGAATTGATCTGATTATACCTCTAATTCTACAAAATGTGCCAAAAACCATTTTTGTTATAATTATATATATTATATAATTTTTGTCAATTAATGCTATAGGTCCTTTTTCTTCTCAATTCACGAAGAATTATATCATACTTCTCTAAATTATAATAATTCCAAGTTATTCTCCTCTGCATCATATTTCCAATGAATATTCTTATGGCCCAATCTAATCTCTGAGATGAAAGTTATGTCTTCTTGAAAAATCCATTTTCACCCCATTTATACACTTTCCCTACTAGTGTAATTTAGGTAGAAGGCCAACTTTTGTTAACTACAGAAGAAAATTCATAAATAACCAAGAAACATTTAGTATTAGGAACATATAATAATCATTATGGTGATCACACAAGAACCTTCATATTCTCCAACCATTTCTCTAGTAATATTCTACAATAGTTTGAAATTTGCAACTTTGTTTGTTTTACAATTTTTTTCTGGACTTGAATTTTTTACCAAAACCGACTATCTCCCAAACTGTGCATTTTTGGAAAATCTTGACTAAAACTAAGTTCTCTATATTGGTGATTATGAAAAATGTGGAGTAAATACATTATGTTATCACTCCAAGAAACTCTTTGGGGTTGTAGGCCAAAGATGCTTGGTAACTCAAGAATATCGTAAATTTGGTATGCTTGGAACAATGGGATAACTCAATAGCTATTGAGAAGAACAACTTATCATGCATTCGAATAAGACAGTTCTTTTAGAAATCAATGATCAGACAGAGTAATTGAAAAGGGTATGAAGGATACTAGTCTAGATAACCAAGTACATTAACATACATGGTCATACAAGATAGTAAGAGATCCTTTAATTCAAATTCATGAGCTTAATAAGAAGATAACAATTCTTAGAAGCTGAGCTAAATTGAAATAAAGTACATAGCAATGCAATATATGAAAAAATATGACATTGATAGCAAAAGAAGACTGTGATTCTATAAAGATAAGAGTCTTAGTACAATAGGCCAAATTGTATCCCAGATTTCCCCCCTTGAGTTCATCTTTTGTTTTCAGCTTTATAGCTTTTACATCACAGTATCTAGATCCTGAATTAATGGATCAGATTTACTAAATTTAGAAAGTCAAAACAATATTTACAAAAAATAGAGAAAGATCCTCAAGATGAGGTCAATTCCACATATGATGGTCTTCAGAGGTAGTATATTCCTTGTGCAATGCAGACTAGCCTCCCAAGGCTGATTGATGACTCTTCCAAGAGATAGAATTCAAATATGCTGAGTTGTGCAAAAACCCTAATTTGTTGCCACCAAAATAGGTACCAAAACCAACTTGGATACCTTTTCTAATCCTTATACACCAAAAATGGATCTTTAATCTGACTCTATAATTCAACATCTATCCATTACAAGTGTTTTCAAATGATTCAGATTAGTAAAACCTCGATCTGTGCAAAATTTCAACAAATCGGGCAATGACAGGCTTTCGGTAGTTAATAGTGGTAAAAACTAGGTGCCTTAACTATCGAAAGCTCTACTTTTGGTGGTTAATGAACACTTTTCAGGTCCGTCTAAACCACTGAAAGTCAATCTTTGTCCAAAACTACAAAAATGCAAAAATGTATTACCTTGTTGATTTGTTGAAGGTTTAGAGTGCCTTTGGTGATGTTCCTCCTCCTCTTACAGGACTAGAAACCTCCGATGCTGTGTACTGGTCTTTGTTTCTTTTTCTAAAGAGGTGGCCATCCTGGCTAGGGTTTCCAACCCTGAATTCCTAGCTACCAGAGTCTAAGGTTCCTTCATTTGTAATCTCAAGAGTCTAGGCCTTCTGTAGAGTTTAGTATTCTCCCTCATGACCAGTTTATTCCTCTCCAGGGTTTTATCATGTTTTTCTTTGACTTCCTAGCTTATATCATACAACTCTACATTTTTGTTAATTAGTTGTGCATTCTTATTCTTAACATGCTTCTCTGAATACTCCATCTCATAAACCCTCTTCAATAGTTGGTTTATCTTTCTTGGCCTAGGTAATGCTGGATTACTAGCAGATGGTTCAGCCACAGGAGTACTCTATTCTTCAGGAGGAGTAGGAGTAGGCAGGTTAGGGTAGTCATCAACATCTTGATCAACTTCTTCTTTACCTTGAGGTTTTGTGTGTTCTGGTTCAGGTTCAGAGTCACTGTATGGACGATTCAAGGGGTTGTCTCCCTCAACTAAACCCTCAGACTTCTCACCTTCTTTACCAAACTGTAATTTCCTTTTAGTTCTTTTCCTTTTGGCAGAGGATGGTTCTGTTGGCTCTCTTGGAGGTGAGATAGCCCTCCTCTTTCTTCGACTACTCTCAGGAGTGATGGATTTCTTGGCAGCAAACTTCTTACCCTTTTTATCCTGTTGAACATCAGTTTGGAACTCATTCCAAAATAAGAAGTAATTCCAGTCTACCTGTTTCTTCTTTAATGATTCTTTGATAATAAGTGTGATCAGCCCTTGGTGAGACAACCTACTGGCCACTTTGGTGGGCTTCACCTTGACTTTTCTGGCCATTTTTGTGAGAGCTTTGTGCAGGTAGAAAGGAAAATTGATGGGAGAGCTGCCTGTGAAATGGTTCAATAGCTTGAAGTGGTAAAACATAATCCTATTGTACCTTCCCTCACAGGTGATGTATGCAAAGATTTCCTTCAAAAGAGCTTGCCATTTAGGCTCAAGAAAGGACATTGGTATGTCTTTCTTCCATATGAGATCCTTGTGCTGAGGCTATAAGTAGGATCTGAACTCAATGTTTGTAGGCACAGTGGTATTAAACCAACATTACCCTGTTCTTGGGAGGCTAATAACCTCTGTAATGGCTGCCTCATCAACCACAAATTTCTCCTTGCCAATAGTAGTTGTTCTTCCATCATATGATAAGGAAAATTCTTCAGAAAGCTATTGGTGAAAGTCTACAAGTTTTTCACAATAGGAAAAGACACCAATCTATTTGAAAATGTTGGCCACCTCTGGGTGTGCCTCTAGATACCACGTTCCATCTAAATCATACCTGAGGGTTGGCCCAGCTTTCGACATCTGATGAGTTTGTTGACCTGTCCCTGCAATTTAGGAAAAATCTACGAGCTAGGGGGACAAACACCTAACGTTTAGGATGAACTAAGAGTGTATGTTGAGGTAAAAGATACATAACAGGGTGACTCAGAGTTTGATTTGCATAAACCCAATCTTCAATAGATTTTAATCAACAGTAAAGGCTGGATATTAGCCAAGAATTTCAAATTCAGGTAGGAGATATAATTGAACTAAAATAGTGAGAGATTCTAAAGACTACCTGATGACTCGGGATTTTCTTCGAATTGGATGACATATGGCTTTATGACTAGCAACAAAACTTGAGCTTCACTTGGCAACAACGACAATTGATTTTAGCATATGAGTTGGTTAATGAAAACACAGGATTATAGCTAATACACATAGTTTCAGATTTGATTTGTATATGAATGGATTTGAAATGGTGATTAACTAGAGTTATTATGAACCTATCCCCTTGGGACTTGAAGTAATGATAAGCCATGTGACTAATCAATACAGTTAGCCGAGAATCAAACTCCTAAAATTCTGTGTTATGCGGAGCCTTCATATGAAATGAAAAATGGTGGTTAAAAAGGACAACAAAACATCAATATCCCAATAAGATGTAATAATAACATCCTACCTCACCAAATCGATCGAGTTTCAGCAGTTATGTCTTCATGATTACGCCAACTGACAGCTAGCTCGTGCGAAAGCACGGGCTTTTCTTTTTGCATGTTGAAATTTTTTTGGTAGTTAACTAGGCCTTTATTTTTTCCTCTTAACTACCAAAAACCAGGACTTTCGATGGTTAATGAGTGCTTTTCAGGCCCGCTTAAACCACCGAAACCTGCGATTCTCACTTTTTGTTGACAAAACCAAATTCAATGCTTGTTCCAAGTTTATTTTCAGAAAGTAGACCATCTAACACACCTAAAACAAATTTAGAAACAATTTTTTGGACCTCTTCCTATCACCTAAAATTGAAAAAATGATAGTTCTATTTTAAGAGATAACATCTGGCTCCTACTCGAGGATGGAATCCTCCCAGTGAGGTTCAAAGAACAAGTAGTTACAATCACCTTATTTTTTGGGCTATGGAGTCATGTGGCCTGTGCAACTGTTCCTATGCAAGCTTGCCAGTAGCTTGTCTGTAGCCTGTCTGCTTATTCATGAAATCAACAACTGAAAAAGATCTAGCTGCTCATATGATGAGCTTATTCTTCTACCTAATCCTACACTAACCAACCATACTACCTCTTATCAGGTGAATTCATGTTTCCAATGAAGCCATGTAAGGAACTAATTTACTAACATCATGCTAGATCTTGACCCGAACAACAATGGAAGGGATAGCCAACAACAAAGAGGTTTGAATAGACGATCAAGCCGATTTCCAAGTGATAAAAATAATTTAACACATATACTGTTCAAAGATTCCAAATATTTGGCAAAAGGGTCATTAAAGTCACAATGAAATACCACTTTGAGTTACTGATCCAACTGACTATAATGTTGCTCTTCTTTTCCTTCACAAAACTCAATGTTGAATGTAGACGGCTTTATCTCTGTTGGAGAAAAATACAAACTCAATTTCTGACCTGAACCTTTCTGCTCGTCATCTTCCTTTTCATATATGCTGCAATTTTCCTAATGTTCTAGCTGAATATTAGACAGTCTTTGCAAATCTAGAAACTCTAAGTTGCCCTCATCATCCTCTTCTTCGTGTGTGCTACAATCAAAAAAATGAAAGTTGTCCTTACTATCTATTGCAAGTTTGAAACTGTCCTGTACTGATATGTCAGTCTGTTCAACATATTTAGAGTTTTCAAAGGAGGCAATCTGATCTTTATGACAACATCTCTAATCATCTCTTTGCTGAAAAGTAGGACTAGATGAAATTTTAGTAGTCAACAATCCTTCCCAAGACTTAAAGTCTTCTTCCTGATCACCATATTTATCAAATATGGGAACATCAAGAACAATTTATAATGATAGAGATGAAGATTCAAGCATAGAGACATCAACACTAGGATCTTGAAATAGATTTGAAAAAATATCATCTTTTACCTCATCATATTCATCCTTCTCATCTGACATCGACATGTAAGATACATAAGGAGAAATATAATCCTCTTGCTGACTTTCTTGAAGATTAGATGTTTTCTGAAAATCTTGTTCTTCATAGTCACTACCATTTCTCTTGAACTGCAAATCTGAAAGCGGAGGGCTACCCTTAGTATCTGTTGCAGATATGAGACTGTCACCCACTAATGTATCAATCTGATAATCGCCTTTGGGGTTTTCAAAGGGGACAATCTCATCTTCATGACAAAGTAATTCAATAGATGCATTTGATACAATGTCAAAAGGATCAATGCTATGGCTATCCATCCGAAGATCACCAATATTTTGGTTACAATGATAGATGTCCCCTATTGCAACATACTCTTCGAAGCTATCATTAACCACATCATGTATACATTTATGATCATCTCTCTGTGTAGCTAAAGAAACCAGTTCTTCGAATTCATAACAATCAGACTTGAGGATGGTAAGAGAGCATTCATTTTCTTTATTATCCATTTGTAGTTCATGTTGATGGGAAAACACAACATCTGAAAGATCATTAAAGGGTTGTGGAATATTATGAGGGGAAGCTCTTTCTAGATTTACATCTTCAAGCTTACAATGTAATTCATATTCATCACAACAATTATCAAATGCAAACTCCTTTGAAAAATACCTTTTGCAGTGCTCAGTGAATGCTTTGTGAAAATCCTTCAATGATGAAATGCTGGAAGGAGGTAAAGAAAAATACCACTGATGTGCATCACCATACAATGAAAACATGAACATCTTCATGATGCAGATCTAATAGACCATGCACTCATGAAACTTGATGAGGTGTTCTACAAGATTGTCTTCTTTGCTCTCTTTGAAGCTAGGCAGAAAATATCCCCATTTCGACATATTAGGTAGTGGATGTGGGAAACCAGGAACTGAAGAGAAGTCAAGAGGTGAAAACCTCAGAGCCAAAAGAGCAGCAAACACTTTTGACATTTGAATATTGTGGATTTACCACTAATCTGTCCTTCATGGAGTCGCTAGATAGATGATTACAACCAATGTAGTGTCCAACCTTTGTCTATCATCAAAGATCAGATCTATGTCGTCTCCCAGGGAAGCTAAGCTTCAATCTCCTCTCCTCGACAACGACGCCAATTTGTTATCACTCCAGGAAACTCTTTGGGGTTGTAGGCCAAAGATGCTTGGTAACTCAAGAATATGGTAAATTTGGTATACTTGGAACAATGGGATAACTCAATAGCTAATGAGAAGAACAACTTATCATGCATTCAAATAAGACAGTGATTTTAGAAATCAATGATCAGACAGAGTAATTGAAAAGGGTATGAAGAATACTAGTCTAGATAACCAAGTACATTAACATGCAAGGTCATACAATATAGTAAGAGATCCTTTAATTCAAATTCACGAGCTTAATAAGAAGATAACAATTCTTAGAAGCTAAGATAAATTGAAATAAAGTACAGAGCAATGCAATATATGAACGAATCTGACATTGATAGCAAAAGAAGACTGTGATTCTATAAAGATAAGAGTCTTAGTACAATAGGCCAAATTGTATCCCGGATTTTCCCCCTTGAGTTCATCTTCTGTTTTCAGCTTTATAGCTTTTACATCACAGTATTTAGATCCTGAATTAATGGATCAGATTTACTAAATACAGAAAGTCAAAACAATATTTACAAAAAATAGGGAAACATCCTCAAGATGAGGTCAATTCCACATATGATGGTCTTCAGAGGTAGTAGAGTCTTTGTGCAGTGCAGACTAGCCTCCCAAGGCTGATTGATGACTCTTCCAAGAGATAGAATTCGAATTTGCTAAGTTGTGAAAAAACCCTAATTTGTTGCCACCAAAATAGGTACCAAAACCAACTTGGATACCTTTTCTAACCTTATACACCAAAAATGGATCTTGAATATGACTCTATAATTCAACATCTATCCATTACAAGTGTTTTCAAATGATTCAGATTAGTAAAACCTTGATCTGTGTAAAATTTCAACAAATCAGGTAGTGACAGGCTTTCGGTAGTTAACAGTGGTAAAAACTGGGTGCCTTAACTATCGAAAGCTCTTCTTTCAGTGGTTAATGAACACTTTTCAGGTCCGTCTAAACCACCGAAAGTCAAGATTTTTCCAAAACTACAAAACTGCAAAAATGTATTACGTTGCTGATTTGCTAAAGGTTTACAATGCCTTTGGTGATCATCCTCCTCCTCTTATAGGACTAGAAACCTCCATATGCTATGTATTGGTCTCTGTTTCTTTTTCTAAAGAGGTGGCCAACTCGGCTAGTGTTTCCAACCCTGAATGCCTAACTACCAGAGTTTGAGGTTCCTTCATTTGTAATCTCAAGAGTCTAGACCTTTTGTAGATTTTAGTATTCTCCCTCATGAGCAGTTTATTCCTCTCTAGGGTTTTATCATGTTTTTCTTTGACTTCCTGGCTCATATCATACAACTCTACATTTTTTTCAATTAGCTGTGTGTTCTTCTTCTTAACCTACTTCTCTGAATACTCCAGCTCATAAACCCTCTTCAATAGTTGGTTTATCTTTCTTGACCTAGGTAATGATGACTTACTAGCAGATGGTTCAACCACATGAGTACTCTGTTCTTCAAGAGGATTAGGAGTAGGCAGGTTAGGGTAGTCATCAACAACTTGATCAACCTGTTCTTTACCTTGAGCTTCTGTGTGTTCTGTTTCAGGTTCAAATTCACTGTATGGAAGATTCAAGGGGTTGTCTCCCTCAACTAAACCCTCAGACTTCTCACCTTCTTTACCAAACTGTAATTTCCTTTTAGTTCTTTTCCTTTTGGCAGAGGATGGTTCTATTGGCTCTCTTGGAGGTGAGATAGCCCTCCTCTTTCTTCGACTACTCTTAGGAGTGATGGATTTCTTTGCAGCAGACTTCTTACCCTTTTCATCCTGTTGAACATCAGTTTGGAACTCATTCCAAAATAAGAAGTAATTCCAGTCTACCTGTTTCTTCTTTAATGATTCTTTGACAATAAGTGTGATCAGCCCTTGGTGAGACAACCTACTGGCCACTTTGGTGGGCTTCACCTTGACTTGTCTGGCCATTTTTGTGAGATCTTTGTGAATGTAGAAAGGAAAATTGATTGGAGACCTGCCTGTGAAATGGTTCAATAGCTTGAAGTGGTAAAACATAACCCTGTTGTACCTTCCCTCATAGGTGATGTATGCAGAGATTGCCTTCAAAAGAGCTTGCCATTTAGGCTCAAGAAAGGACATTGGTATGTCTTTCTTCCATATGAGATCCTTGTGTTGAGGCTGTAAGTAGGATTTGAACTCAATGTTTGCAAGCACAATGGTCTTAAACCAACATTCCCTTGTTCTTGGGAGGCCAGTAACCTCTGTAATTGCTGCCTCATCAACCACAAATTCCTCCTTGCCAATAGTAGTTGTCCTTCCATCATATGATAAAGAAAATGCTTTAGAAAGATGTTGGTGAAAGTCTGCAAGTTTTTCACAATAGGAAAAGACACCAATCTGTTTGAAAAAGTCGGCCACCTCTGGGTGTGCCTCTAGATACCATGTTCCATCTAACTCAGACTTGAGGGTTAGCCCAACTTTCGGCATCTGATGAGTTTGTTGACCTGTCCCTGCAATTTAGGAAAAATATGTGAGCTAGGGGGACAAACACCTAAAGTTTAGGATGAACTAAGTGTGTATGTCGAGGTAAAAGACATAGAACAGGGTGACTCAGAGTTTGATTTTCATAAACCCAATCTTCAACAAATTTTAATCAACAGTAAAGGCTGGATATTGGCCAAGAATTTCAAATTCATGTAGGAGATATACTTGAACTGAAACAGTGAGAGATTCTAAAGACTACCTAATGACTCGAGATTTTCTTCGAATTGGATGACAGATGGCTTGATGACCAGCAACAGAACTTGAGCTTCACTTGGCAACAACGACAATTGATTTCAGCGTATGAGTTGGTTAATGAAAACACAAGATTATAGCTAATACACATAGTTTCGGATTTGATTTGTATATGAATGGATTTGAAATGGTGATTAACTAGAGTTATTATGAACCTATTCCCTTGGGACTTGAAGTAATGATAAGCCATGTGACTAATCAATATAGTTAGCCGAGAATCAAACTCCCAAAATTCTGTGTTATGCCGAGCCTTCATATGAAATGACAAATGGTGGTTAAAAATGACAACAGAGCATCAATATCCCAATAAGATGTAATAATAACATCCTACCTCACCAAATCGATCGAGTTTCGGTGGTTATGTCTTCATGATTACACCAACTGACAACTAGCTCGTGCGAAAGCACATGATTTTCTTTTTGCACGTTGAAAGCTTTTCGTTAGTTAACTAGGCCTTTATTTTTGCCTCTTAACTACCAAAAACCAGGACTTTCGGTGGTTAATGAGCGCTTTTCAGGCCCGCCTAAACCACTGAAACCTGAGATTCTTGATTTTGCTTGACAAAACCAAATTCAATGCTTGTTCCAAGTTTATTTTCAGAAAGTAGACCATCTAACACACCTAAAAAAAATTTAGAAACAATTTTTTGGACCTCTTCCTATCACCTAAAATTGAAAAAATGACAGTGCTATTTTAGGAGATAACACATTATTTCCAATTGCATGATCTGGGATCACGTTTCCTCCTCGGAAAATCCCCAAAATCCCTAAAAATTGGCCTAAAATAGTGGATTTTGGCCTATTTCAACATCTCCTTTCCAAATCCATTATTGTTTCTCCAATTCCTTCACCGAGTATTTCCATTTATGAATTTTGAATTCTCTCTAAGAATTTCAGCTTAATCTAGATCTTTGTCATTGAACTGAACCCAAATCTTTAAAAACCACTACTTTATAATTTATGACAAATATAAGAAGAAATGACCAGCTTCCCCCTTTGGAACTTTTATATCCCTCCTTATTGCAGAAAAAAACCATAAGTTTCTTTAAAAACCACTACTTTATAATTTATGACAAATCTAAGAAGAAATGACCAGCTTCCCCCTTTGGAACTTTTATATCCCTCCTTATTGTAGAAAAAAACCATAAGTTTCATCTCAATATGACTTAATCGGCTCTCATTTTGGCCAAAATAAGAAAAAGGCTCCAAACTTAGTTTTGTTTTTGAAACATAGGTTGACATATGCCTATGTGGCAATCTTGTAACATGGTTGTTGATTTGGAACCACGAGTTCACATGGCACCCTGAGGGGATGCCATATGAACCTATCTAACCACCTGGAATGCCCCATCATCCTCTTGTCATCCTCCCTTTATCTTTGCCTTACCTTAAATTTCCTCTTTCTTTAAACATTACGCTTCCATGTATAATTAATAAAATATTATTAAATACATGGCACCACCACACCAAATTCCACATGGAACCACCGCAGTGGCCCATGTCACCGACAGAGCCCACCTCTACACCTTACCTCCAACATTTCCCCATTTTTCGTGGTGATGGGAGAGTCCCTTCCCACACCTTTACCTATGATGCAAAAATTTCTCATGCCTCATATCTAACGACGAAGGTTAGAGGTTGATCAAAGGTTGTGGTTGATATCTCATCACCAAATTGATTGAGGGTTAATGAACCTCCCTAACACAATACTAAATACCACCCATGATACATGGCATATTTCTGTAGGTTTCACATCGCTGTTTTTTTTTCCAAAAACACTCTCCTCAACATGAGATACCACTTACCGATACCAATCATGGTGTTGGGTCACCACTCCATCGATATCACTACCATGGTGGTCTACCACCCTGCAACCATGTCATCATGGTCTACTAACGTGCTACTGGTCTTCCATTATGGACCTACCACCATGGTAGTCCATGTAACCACTGCCACATCACCTAACACGTGGCCCCCACATCATGATGATGTCATCGTACAAAACAATTCCCAATTTTTTCCAATTTCCCCATTTTTTTCAAAAAATGCACATTTTCAAGAACAATGTTCAAGTGTCCAAGCACCTTATTGCTTGACCTCTACACAAATAATAAAATTTCAACCTGCAAGTTGGCCCATATGGCCCAAGCATTGAAACCGGTGCTATGATACTAATTTGTGACATACCCATCAACCTGGGTACCTTAGGAATTCACTTTCTTGATGGATTTCCAATTTCTAATACAAATTAATTAATAAAGAAGCATGATACATGCACATGCAATAATCAAGAAGCATGATAAACTATAGAATAAAATAATAACATGACATGCACAACATTAACAAAAACCATGCACATTATAAACACATATTAGAGATCAATAATACATAGCAGAATATAAATTACATATAAAACACAAAGAACACTTATCTTTTCAAATAAAAATTTACTAGCTGGCTATAGATGCTAGACGTTCCACCCAACCATAAACATTGCTACTCTAGCTCTCAACAATAGCTCACCCCTGAGATAGGGATATGAATCCACAAGCACAGGTCCCAACCATAAAATAATCCTAGTTTATAATCTCTCTTCCCCTTCAGCCTACATAACCAAAATAAATGAAACCCTTTCTATGCAATGCAATCCCTCGAGTTGTTTGACTTGTTTTCCAGGTCTCCAGTGCTATTGGTAAGGAAATATCAATGCTGGAAACTCCAAGGATTCTTAGTTATGGATATTTATTTCACAACTACCATCATTCTTATGTCCACATGCACCCATTCACTTATGGAATATTCAATAGTTACTTACAACCAACCAACAATGGCTCTTCTCTTGCCATAATTCATTTCCCATGCCTAGACCAAGAGCAAGAATGAATGATAAACGAGTAAAAATGAATGAGAAACCCCAAAACAACTCAAAAATGGGGTTTGTATGTAATGTCCCCCAACCTAATCGAGGGATATTACGATGTGTATTACACATAACAATGAATTTACTCCTAACCAATTTTCTCTAGCTTACAACTGCGAATCTCAACCATATTTAATTACTAACTATTACCATTATTTGTATGCACCTACAACATATCAAAATAGCATGAATGCAACTTAATAATTCACATAGTTGCATATAAATCGTTCTTAGATACACATAGTTCATGCACAACAATATAAACTCATGAAATAACACAACAAAAAAATAAAACACTTTTCTTTTAATTCTGTTGTCCAACCAACTGCATAGGATGAATGTTCTACCCAACCATAGAAGTTTTGTTCCAAATATCAACAAAAAATCACCCATGATATGAGGCTAGTAATCCACAAAAGAGGGTGGTCTCTCACTATCCACTCGCAACTCATAAAACTAACATCCCAATGATATTTCCCCACATCTATCCCAATTTCCCACCACTCTCTTCCTCTTGACCTGCCCAACCCAAGGAATGTACCCTTCACTTATCGCAATCTCTTAGGTGTCCCATTGATTTATCAAGGTCTCTCTGGCACAATTATCTAGGAATCTCTCAGCTCGGAACTCAAGGGAACTTGCTTCTAGGAAAACTACCAATAAAAAACAACAAACACTTGTTGTTTTAGTGAAACTCACTCAGGAGTTCACTCTTCAGGCTTGGAAACTTGGTTCTTGAGTTTCTAGATCCAAATATGCTCCAATATACTCCAATACACTCCATATTGCTATAAAATTTTCCCTCCATGGATGCACCAACTCCAAGCTCTCTTTCTTTCTCTCTACGTGCTCCTCATGCCCAAAAATTCCATGTGTAAAACTGTTGTCCAAAACCATACGAATTTTTTCTCTTTGGCTTTCCTTTCTTGACTCATACTCTTCCCCAAGCTGATTGTACTCAAACCCCACGTTCCCAATAAATTTGGGATGTGACCACTCACACCCACCCTCTTACATGTATTCAATGATTGGTTTTGGGAACAATCAATCATAAATTAGAAGGTTCATATACAAATATCAATTTTAGGAAAATGGGTTGAATTAATATACATGGGTAATTCCCCCTTGGACCCCTCTTGGCCATTATCCTAAAAACTCCCCTCTCTCATGGATTAATTCATTCCCCATCTCTTTTCCATGTCCCCTTAGTAGCCGACACCACATTTTATTAATAAAACAAGGAAATACAATTCACATATTACATCGCTTTGGCCATGGCCACACATTATATCTATATAAGCATTAATTAAACTGGGAATTATAGTGGGTATGTTACATTATATAATTACATGCAATAGAAAATCACATGGACTTCCTCAATAAATTCATGTAACCACTTTTGCCAACTAAAACCAAGATGGGTGAATAAAATATAATAAAAACACTTAGCCCCTTTAGCCCCCTCTCTCATGGAATCATAGCCCCGTATCTTTGTCCTTGTATGTCTTGCAGCCAATGATGCATTTTATTATTAATATTCAAAGAATTACATTTCTAGGTTCTTTGACCTTTCAAATTTACATGCACTTTTACCTTTCATCAAATAAACAAAAAAAAACATTATTAATACGCAAACTCAAAATCTGGGTATGACACTATAGTTTTGTCGCATTCTTTCTTCCTATGCCTAGGTTCTCTGCACATATCCTTACGATGTCCCCATTATCATTTATGAAAACCACTCCAAGACCTACAAGCCCTGGGTTTCCATTCGAGGTGCCATCGAAGTTGAGCTTGACAAAGCCAACTAGCGAAGGATCCCATTTGTTTGGAGAAGAAGCTCGAGGGGATTTCCTTTTCCATTGTTGATATGGGGGTCGTAACAGAGGACAAGATATTGTAAAATGAGAGATTCCCTCTTTGATCATTTCCAATATTTCTCCTTCCATGATGATACTGGGAGTGTTTCACAAAGACATTTATTAATTTGTTCTGAAATCCTGTTCATTTCCCAGTTTTCATTTTTGAATATCTGAAAATTCCTTTCTTTCTATAGTTCCCATAAAATAAATCTTAGGAAGGGGTTTCATTCTATGTTCAGGATGGGTCTGGTGTAGACAGTTGGCCTCTATTTCTCAATTGGTTTAGTTAGAATTTCCTTATTCTAATATGACATTTTGAATATTATGACTCCCTGATCCGACAACACTGATTGAAATGGGAAGGAGTTGAGAATTTGCTCCATCGTTTCCTCTTCCTGGTGGTAGAGAGAATGAMGTGTATGCCCATGGAACCAACACTTGATGAGATTAATCCCACRTGAGGATTTTTACCCCTSACTAGYAKACAAAGAAATAAATKTTGGGTTGTTATATTCTTTGCAGTGAAAGTCTGGTTGAGGTGGATCGCCTCACAGTGAAAATCCAAGGTCAGGGTAGTTTGATCGGGTAAATATGAAGTCGAAGACATCAACAAMAATTYGAAGGTTGAGGTGGTTCGACCAGGTAAAGTCAAAGTCAAAKACATCAACAACAAGTCCAAGAGGTCAACCTATAAGAGGTTGTCAGGAGGGCATGTGGAAATCGATTGAAGACTGAATGAAGGTCGACTAGTAGTCGACTTGTAATCTAAATTGGTAGTCAACTGTAACAAAATTCCAATATTCRYGAGATTCGTAGCCAATGATCTCTGTGGATCTGTAACTATTTTTGGGTGCCTTTTATTTAGGGTTTTTCCTACTATAAATCCTATAAAGAAGGTGTGTTGTAACACTGTATAAGATGATGAATGGATAATAGCCAATAAATAATCATAGAGGTTGATGGTCATATAGATGTAAGCTGAATTGGTTATAGGGTTGTTCTTGTGTAAATAAACAAGGTATGATGTTGACTATGTGTGGTTGACCAAGGTTAGACATGTAACATTTTACTCTGAATGAATAAGACAACAAGAGAGCAGAACACTCAAGGAATGTTTGTTTTCCTGATTTGGGTTTCCAGGTTAAAATATCTGTGTATTGTGTGTTTTCTTTGCCATTTACTTTCTTGTTGAAATATATATTTCTTCCTCTCTTCTGCTAGGTTTAGCATGGAAGTGTTTCTCATTTCCTAACATGTGGTATTAGAGCTTGGTTTAACAACCTTGGAATTGAGCTAAACCCTAGGTTCAATAAGAGTCATAAGTCTGAAATATTTAAAGATTGTGTTTAAAGAATGGAGAGCAACTTGAGAATATAGATAAAAAAATTCAATGGCCATAATTTTGAGCTTTGGAAGTGTAACATACCCAACCGCCCACATGCCGGGCTACATCACCTGAAGCCCACTTCTGGACTTCTTTCAACTTTTGATCTAACTTGTAATTAATAAAGATGCATGAATTAGTCACATGCATAGATCAAAGTTCATTCTACAACATAATTAAGAAGAGCTATATGTCAAACATAGCAATAACCAACAAGCATGCATACTATGGATACACAATTCATAGCTAATAAATACACAACATAATAATTACACAAGTAAATAAAACCATAACAAAAATCACTTATCTTTAATGAAACAAATCACCAACTAGATGCAGACCAAGGACGTTCCACCCAACCATAGACACTGTTGTTCCAAGTCTCAATAATAGTGTCACCCCAGAGATAGGGCTATTAATCCACAAGGACAGTTCTAGAGTGTCACTTGACTTCCCAAACCAGTCAGCACTCAATCTCTCATAGGATTTTTAGCACCCACAACAATCTAAAGTACACCAACTCTCTTCTACCCAGCCTGCACAACCCAAGAGAATGGACCCCTTATTTTCCATGCAGTTCCTCAGGTTAGCCATCTCCTTCCAGGGATCTAGTACAGCTGGTCGAGAACCTCCATGTTGGGACTCTCAGGACTCACAAATCTGAGAAAAAATGAACACGGACTAAAGCATCTCATACATGTAGGCCTTGATTCATGGTTGGAATACACCAACAATCTCTATAGCCAAAAAAACCATGGCTCCTCTCCAACGATCCATTTTCCTTTCCGGAGCCAAGACATGAAATGAGGAAAGGCGAGTGGGTGAAATAATGAATGGAGTGAGAAAAGAATGAAATGTGTGAAAAAGGAGCAATTGAGTGAGTGAGTGAATGAGTGATGAAGAAGAAACCATAAGAACAAGAATGAGAACCCCCCAAATAGACCAAGG
Organism: Picea engelmannii; assembly: GCA_009831015.1. Taxonomy (NCBI): domain Eukaryota; kingdom Viridiplantae; phylum Streptophyta; class Pinopsida; order Pinales; family Pinaceae; genus Picea; species Picea engelmannii. The sequence continues at coordinate 74,303 of ML792110.1, read as the reverse complement.
ACAAGTTTATGTAATTCTTGGAATTAAGGAACCACTTGGCCTCCTGCCCAAGAAGCTCATGTAACTTTTATTCTCCATTAAAAAAAAATGGGTAGATAAAGTATAAAATAAATACTTAGCCCCTCAATCCCCCTCTCTTATGGAATCATAGCCCCCTATAACTCTTGTCCTTATTTGTCTAGTAGAAATTGATGTATTTATTAATAATAATGATCAAAACATTACATTTCCTAGGCATACTCGCCTCTTTCAATTGTTTGGACACTTTGGCCTTTCATTGATTAAAAAAATACATTATTTATTATGGGGCTCAAAGCGCAGAGTATTACATCCCCTCCCCCTTATTTTGGCACTATCCTCAGTGCATATACAAAACATAGATCAAATTCTCAAAATTTTAACAAAAAGTTGTGGGTACTCTACTGATCCAAGATCTTTTCATCGAAGTGACTTATAAAGAATTGTGTTAAATGAACATAAATTAAAGTGCACCATAAAGAAGGAAAATCTAAAAAATGAAGAGACATAAGAATCAAATATGGACACAAAAACTTGATAACAGAGTTTGTCCCTGGTGGACTACATCTCTGGATCCTGCTCTCAAATGGGTAGGCCTTTTTATTAACTTAGCAAAAGAATTTGGAAAAATACATAAGTATACCTCATTCTGGAATTAAGCTGCAGAAGATTTTCTCAGATCAGAAAAAAACAACACCATTAAATTCATGGAGTTGAATTACCCAAAAATGATTTTCTCCATGCCTTAATCCGACTCTGGCACTTCCAGGCCTTTGAGAAATCTCGTCTCGATTTCCATGCCTACTCCCTGCAATTAATTCTCTGTACTGCATCTCCAAAATCATGCTCGACCGTACCGTTGAGTGCCCTCCTTCTGTCCATGGGAAGACTCAACATTTAAGTGAAATGTTGGGCATACTAACCAATAGAGATTGTTGGCCCAATGGTTAACAGATGCTATTGTAAGGCGTTGGATAGGGAGAGGTCCCGGGGTTGAGCCTGTGGGCCTCCCATTTTGGGTTTATTGTTATAACACCTACCACGTCACCTTCCACGTCCCATACAGTCTTCCACATGGCTATATAGACTACCACGTGGCACTTCCTCATTGGTCCATGGATTAACCCGAAAATGACGGAAACGAGTAATACATGGAAGCCGCTGGTTCTTCCACGTATCCATGCTGACATCAACATGACATGTGTCACCCTTTGCATGTGCCACATACACTATATGAACACTGACCTCATCCGTACTGATGCTGACTTTAGTAGTACAGATGTTGACTCATCCTTGCTGACTAGGCTAGGTTGAACAAAACATTGACCACGCATATCCTTTGATTTGTAACTTCGTTTGACAAGCCATTTATGTCATTGGAAATATTGCGATGCACTCTTCGCGATGATGCCAATTTCACTAAGTTTTGAAGACTTTGAATTTTTTCCCTTTCTCTGTCTACTGAGGCCATTCTGAGCTTCTTGAGTTTCTTCTTTGAATTCTAAGTTGTCGTTAGTATTCTCTGGATCCTTTTTGGATCATCTTCCCACATGGCATCTTCATGCTCCCAAGTATCATCTTCAGGATTGTAGCAGTTCCATTGGACTTTTACCATCTCTATAACTTGATTC
>ML792110.1:34900-65254 GCA_009831015.1 Picea engelmannii | reverse complement strand
CATCCATTTACCCTTAACAAAAGGAAAACACTTAATAAATAACAGATCTATCTATTACACAACATAATAAAAGAACTAAGCAGATTTATGACAGAAATAACATACCACAAAGAAAACCATAAGACACCAGATATATGTGGTTCACCCTAGGATGGGGCTACGTCCACCAACCGCTTCGCCTTCTTTATTATGTTCTCAAATCATACATTCATTCACTCCTGTGCACTAAGACACAGAGTCAAGCTTCACTCCAGACAAGAGATTTGTGCACTGAGCACCAGATCCTCCTTCAAAAACTAGGTTAGGGCACAGAGAAACCATCTATCGAGCACAAAGCCTTAACACACATACATTCCTTGGCACAAAGACTCTCAAACTACTTGCACTTAGCTTCTCCTCTTCTACAATACATTCTTATTTATTTATACTTTTACAAACCCTTACAATAAGGCCTAATCATGGGTAAACCCCATGGGCCGACATCCCATAAATCCATTACAGAAACCCTAGAAAAACCCTTACGAGGTCCACGTATCCCTAAAAAATGAGTGAGATCCACAATATTAGATTCTCCTAAGTGCTCCTTCGAACAATGTGTCAAAGTTCAAAAGTGGGTCAAATCTGACCAAGGTTTCCTCAAAACTTGGTTGAGGGTCAATAGGCCCCCAATGTTGGAGCATAACCCTAACTTGCATTAGTTTATACCTAGCTTAGACTCCTAGATATTTGTTAATACATTCATTTACACTTTATTTCACCTAATTTGGCCACATAGAGAAGAAGGGCACCTCATCCCTAGATTTTAGGGAAAACTGTTATTTTTAGATTAAGACTCAACTCTCGGTTCTAGATTTTCTTGATTTATTCTTGATTTTCTTGATTTATTCATGATTTATTCCAACTCCCCCATGAAAAAACTCATCTATTATTTGGGAATGCGCACCTCCTCTTTGAGTGAGAGATTTATTCCTTAATTAATGATTTTTGCCGTTACTATTATTAGTAACTACTATTTTGGGTCAGTTAAGTGAGTTGAAACTGCTTATCTTGTCAGTTAAGTGAGATTAAGTGAAATAATGTGCATCACTTGACTCTTGTGGATATTAATGAGTGTGTGACATGCATCTTTAGTGGTCTAGTTCGAACTATGTGGTCTCCCTTAGCTTATGACACCTATTTTAGCTATTTCTAGCTTTTTTGACTAGAATTTCTATGTTGGAAATTCTATATATTCACCTCCTCTCTTCTTTTTGAGTATGGTTTCTCATGTATATTAATTTTTTATTAATATAATTCTCTTATTTATGGAGCAAAAAATTTCTCTCATCTCTTGAATATCAACAAATTGCATGTGTTCAATTTAACTAGAATTCTAGATCTATCGGGGTTTTTGCAGGAATTCTACATGGTATCAGAGCTAGATTGAATCTAGTAGATTGTACACGGTTTTATTTGCAGGTATAGACCATCAGGAGGAACAAAAAGTAGCAATGTATCATCTCTCTCAGCCCACAATACTCATTCTAAATCCTTTCAATTACTTCAAATGGAAGACAGAGATCTCTCTGCTCCTCCGAAGCAAAGGGATTTACAGGGTAACAATGGGAACAGAGAAAGAACCGACTGTTGTAGCAAAGAAGATAAAGTATTTCAGTAAATTAGATGAAGAAATTGGGCTGATATGCCTATCAATTTCCAAATATATCCTCTTTCACGTCAGTAGAGCCACTACTCCCGATGTGGTTTGGACCACATTCGAAGGACTATTCGGCAAGCAGGATGCAATGAGAGTGCATCAACTGGAGAATGAACTCATATCCCTAAGTCCAATTCATTTCAGCAACCTGCAAGAATTATTCACCAAGTTCAAATCCCTCCTCATTTAACTTAATTCATGTGGAGTCACGAAAGAGGAAGAACAACTCATCATTTCAATTCTCTCGAAATTAGGCCCTGAATATTCCGTATTTGTGTCGTCTTTTCAAGCATCTAATTTGACTCAGGAAAAATGGAAAATTCCTCCATTGAATTATTTTATTGTAGCATTGACTCAATATAAAGCTAATTTAGTCCAAATGGGTGCCATCAATCATTCCAATAACCAAGAACTTGTGGCTACTAATGCTCCAAAGAGCAGTGGAAAAGACAAGAAAAAAGGAACAGATAAATTTCCTGAATCGGAGAAGGAGAGATCCGCACAATCTTCAGATAAATATTCTGAGACTAAGGGTAAGAAGAATAAGGAAATGAAACTTTGAATCTACTTTTCCAAAGGTTTTCATCTTGAAGAAAATTGCATGAGGAAGACTATCGATGAGATGGCTAAGCAATTGCAACAACACAATCTCACGGTGCCCGAAAATGCAAAGAAGAAAGATGATGACAGAACAGGAGGGAGAGAACGAGATGGTCATGCTTTAATGTCTGTCACATCCACTCCATCATCTTGGATCCTTGATTCAGGTGCATCGAACCATATGGATGCATCAAAAGATGAATTTTCCTCCATCGAAGAAAGCACCAGATCCCCAATTTACTTGGGAGATGCCACACCCGCAAAGGTGTGCGGAGAAGGAATTGTTGATCTTGAAGGGGGATGCTTCAAAAATGTGCTTCATGTTCCCTCGTTGTGTACAAATATTCTCTCGATATATCAGATCACTCATTCCAGCTCTGGAAGGAAGGTGGATTTCACTCCGAACTCCGCAGTGATTACTGACATTTCCACAGGCTCACAGCTTGCACATGGAATTGCATATCACGGTTCTCATTTGTATTTCTTCTCCCACTTTTTTCCTAAATATATTAGCACTGTATTTCTGTCACAATCTAATAATATCATCAGGTTATGGCATGAATTTTTTTTCCATCTAAACTATAAGTACTTGCATCAACTCAAGAAGGAAAACATGGTAGAAGGATTGCCATCTATTAAATTCACAAGCGGTGTATGTCAAGGATGCATTCTTGGCAAGCATCCAGAAAAAAAGTTTGACAAAGGGAAGGCACAGAGAGATTATTCACCTCTTGGGCTGATTCAAAGTGACATCATGGGCCCATTCCTGTAGCCTTCAATCAATATAAAACTACAACACACAGTGCCATATACACCACAACAGAACGATGTTGCGGAGAGGAAAAACCGGTCCTTAAAAGAGATGGCCAATTGTATGCTACAGTCGAAATCATTAGCTCTGAAGATATGGGCTGAAGCTATTAATTGTGCAGCATACATTCAGAACTTATTTCCTCACAAATCACTCAAATGCACCACTCCTTTTGAATGTTGGACCAGTAAGAAACTGAAAGTGTCGCACTTTTGTATTTTTGGTTCACAAGCATGGGCTCACATTCCAACAGATAAGAGGAAGGATTTGGAGCCTCAAAGTGTTGAATGAATATTTATTGGATATCCTAAAGGTTTCAAAGGATATATATTTCTAGAATTTCACACTAAAAAGTTCATTCTAGCTCGAAGTGTGAAGTTTGAAGAAGAATCACTACATGACTTTTTAGAAGACCCTGCCGAGGAACCGCTTGTTGTCACTGATGAGAAGGAGTCAGAAAATTATTCGAGCACTTCAGAGAATCCATAAGAGAATAATTTTGGGTCTGATATATAGGATGAGGAGAATTTCATGTCTTCTCCAACTCATTTTCCAACTTGGGCAGAGAAAACCCTGCAAGATGCGGGTGAACTAGTCGGTGATCCTGCATATATAAGAAGGACTAGATCACAGTTTTTTGGGGCTCCTCAAGCCCTGGATTCCATAGAACCTTTTCTTCCCATACATTTCTATATTTCACTTGATTCAGATCCAAATTCACACTCTGAGGCTACTAGAAACCCACTCTGGGAGGCTGCCATGGATGAAGAGTACTCTGCTCTTATGGACAACAACACATGGGACTTGGTTCCACTTCCGAAAGGAAGAAAGCTTGTTCGATGCTGATGGATATATCGAAAAAAGATTTCTATAGATGGTGAGATAAGAAAGTAGAAATCTCGACTTTTTTCAAAAAGATACTCACAGGTACATGGCATAGACTAAACAGAGACATTTGCACCTGTTGCAAAAATGGACTCCATTCGACTAGTTTTGGCCATTGTCGCTTCTCGTAGATGGGAAGTTCACCACATGGATGTGAAGAGTTCATTTCTTCATGGAGATCTCAAGGAGGAGATCTATATTGATCATCCATAGGGATACATTCATAACTCTTCCCTCATTTGCAGATTAAATAAATCTTTGTATGGCCTAAAACAGGCTCCCAGAGCCTGGTATGAAAAGATGGATTCTTTCCTGCATTCCATTGGATTCATTCGATGAAAATATGATCCAAATTTTTATTTTCTCCAACATGATGATTCCATTTTTTTTATAGTACTTTATGTAGATGACTTACTGATGACAGGGAACCTTACTTCAACTATTGATTCGACAAAATCAACATTGCACGATCGATTTTCCATGATAGATTTGGGACTGTTACACTACTTTCTTGGTCTTGAAGTTTCTCAGTCTAGTTCAGGGATCAAGATGGAATAGTCTAAGTATGCATAAGATCTACTTGTCCACTTTCAAATGAAATAATTCAAGCCAACAACATCTCCCTTTCTTTCAGGGGTCAGATTTGAGGATGCGGGTACTACACCTTTGGTGGACAGTACACTGTATCGACAGTTGGTTGGGAGTTTGTTGTATCTTACTCACACCTGACCTGATATCTCTTTTGTAGTAGGATTTTGTTCTAGATATATGCAGGAGCCTCATGAGCTTCACTGGAAATATGCAAAGATAATCCTTAGATATGTCAAAGGGACTCCCAGTTTTGGTATCTTTTATGCTGCAGATTGCCCACTTTCACTAATTGGGTACATAGATTCTGATTGGGATGGCGATGGTACAGAACACACATCCACCTCTGGTTATGTTTTCAGCTTTGGTTAATAACCATTCTGTTGGTCTAGCAAGAAGCAATCCATGATTGCTTTATCTACAGCAGAGGCAGAGTATAGAGGTGTAGTGAATGCAGCTACACAGGCTGTTTGGTTGTGGGGGCTTCTCTCTGAGTTTGGTATTTAGTATCCACTTCCGAATTTCATATTTTGTGACAATCAGGGGTCCATTCAGATATCGATTGATCCAGTTTAGAGGCAGAGGACCAAGCACATCAAGATTCATATGAATTACATCCGCGAGCTGATCCGTGACAGAGTCATTTCACTGCAGTACTGCCCCACAGAGTAGCAAGTTGCAGACATATTCACCAAGTCCTTCACTGAAAATAAATTTTTAGAACTGAGAGCTATGCTTGGAGTGGTGGAGACAACTGAGTAGGTCACTTTTGGCCACTCAACATTTTTTTTCCTCTTTTTTTTTTTTGGGGGGGGGGTTCCTGCAAGGTTTTCCCTCTTTCCTCTTTTCATGAGGATTTCTTTTATGTAATGAGTACCTAAAATGGCCAAGTTGTTGGGACTCAATTTTTTTGTCATTGCAATTAGGCTTAAGGGGGGGTGTTGGAGCATAACCCTAACTTACATTAGTTTATACCTAGCTTAGACTCCTAGATATTGGTTAATACATTCATTTACACTTTATTTCACCTAATTTGGCCACATAGAGAGGAAGGGCGCCTCATCCCTAGATTTTAGGGAAAACTGCTATTTTTAGGTCAAGACTCAACTCTCGGTTCTTGCTTTTCTTGATTTATTCATGATTTATTCCAACTCCCCCATGCAAAAAATCATCTATTATTGAGGAATGCGCACCTCCTCTTTGAATGAGAGATTTATTCCTTAATTAATGATTTTTGCCGTTACTATTATTAGTAACTACTATTTCGGGTCAGTTAAGTGAGTTGGAACTGCTTCTCTTGTCAGTTAAGTGAACTTAAGTGAGATAATGCGCATCAATTGACTCTTGTGGAAATTAATGAGTGTGTGAAATGTATATTTAGTGATCTAGGTCGAACTATGTGGTCTCCCTTAGCTTATGACACCTATTTTAGCTATTTCTAGCTTTTTTGACTAGAATTTCTATGTTGGAAATTCTATATATTCACCTCCTCTCTTCTTTTTGAGTATGGTTGCTCATGTATATTCGTTTTTGATTAATATAATTATATAATTTATGGAGAAAAACATTTCTCTCATCTCTTGAATATTAGAAAATTGCATGTGTTCAATTTAACTAGAATTCTAGATCTATCGGGGTTTCTGCAAGAATTCTACACCCAACACTCACCTGTGACTCATCCCGAGTCACTCAGGTCCAGGTATTGCTGCCTTGAAGGCCTTGAGATAAAATCGATCTTCCTCAGCTTGTGGTTTCTCATGAGCCTCCTGTTCAATGAGCTCTTGGAGCGTATGCTCTGTAACAGGCCCTTCTAGGCACTATTCTACTACTGCAACCACTTGATCTAGTTGTGAGCCCTGTCCATCAATTTCTTCAAATACCTTGCAAGATTAATCTTGCACGGGTTGTAGCTTCTATGTTACTTCCATTACCTTACCCTGGAGGGTAGTGATCTACTACTGTACTGCATGTTGCTCCTATGATCTCTTCATTCTCTCAACTGCTGTGAGCAGCTTCCTCTGGGCCTGCACTGAAAATGTCTACTGCTGCAACTCCTGTAACTGTTCTTCTAGCTTCCTCAGCTCTGCATCCTTGGTGAGGTGTTCATATGTATATGATATTCTATCACTCAGCTATTTTCACATCAAGGAAAGGTCTCTTATCCTTACTATTGTGTTCTTAGTGGTCTCCTCCCTCTGGTCATGCACCTCTTGTAGGGTGCTCGGTTCTGCTTGGGCCTCCAATTCTATTATCCTGGATTTAAGTTGCTAGATGATCTCAATGAGCTTCAATACTTGAGCCTCAATCGACTCTTTCTCCTCCTGTGCCAAGCCTAGCACATAGTGACATGATTTACTCACTACTTCTTTGACCATGGCTTACTCTGCGAGCAACTTCTCCTTTTCCCTCTGTAGCTGTGATTTTTCCTGTTGGAGCTTAGCCTAAAGCTCTGCTTTCTCTCTTTCCCGAGGTGCTACATTTTCCCTCTCTGCTCTTAATTTTGATAAGAATTAATCTTTCTCCCTTTTCAAGGCTTCTGTAGCCTTCTCCCTCTCTTCCTGCGCTTTCTAGAAGTGGGCTTCTGTTGCATCCACAATTATTCTCAGTTGGGCTGGTTCATCCCCCAATTCTGCATTCTGCGACAAGAAAGGTGCAGACATCACAATAGGTACTGTGCAGACCAAGCGAATAGATTGATATACTTCTTTCAATTCCTTCTCAATTCTTCTGTATAGCTCCTCCTTATTCTCTCCGTATCTCTTCAAGATGTCCTCAGAAGCACCCTCCATAGCTTCGTAGACTAGACTAATATCGTCCTCAATGAGAGTGGCCTCTAACTGGGGCTCATTAGCACACATATTATTCCTTTCTAAGGGTTTCTTTGGAGAAACCTTCCTCTTCTACGGTGTTACTATCCCAATAGGGGGTTCCTCAAGTGGAGGGGTGGTAGCTTTGCCTCCTCCTTTCCCTTCTTCTCTTTCATCTCCTCCTCCCTGACCATCTGCTTCATCTTCTCCTCCTCCTCATGAGCCAAACCCATTATCTTCAGAAGCATTTTCCTCCTCATCGATCTCTATATCCTAGACTTCCTCCTTCGTTTTCTTCTTCTTCGTCCCACTGGACTATCTGACATGATCAACCCGTGTGACTATGGGGATTCCTATGGTGTTAGTGTCAGAGAGTTATGTATCAACGATAGGTACAATAATTTCCTCCAGCCACTCCTTCATAATCTACTCCATATCTTCATCTGACAGTTTGTAGTACGACTGTAGTTCTTCCTGGTTCTTGTCTCTGTGCACAATGATGTAGATGAAATAAGGATATGCACATAACTTTGCTATTGTTCGGTACTAGTGCAAGGTGCACGGTGTCATGCGTGGAAATGATTCAATGGAAACCTTTAATTGCTGATAGTATGCATGAAACACAACATTAGACTTCCACTACTTCGTCATGTCGTTGGTGTACTACATGGTTGAAAAACGAGTGGCCAACGACTCCGAGGGTTCGATTTCTAGGAAGGTGGCTCCTTCAGGCATTTTCCAAGAGATAATCGAGATCAAAATGATCAGCCATCTGCAATGGAATTCATATCCCAAGTCCTGGTCTTCGTGACAATCCTTCTCCAACTCATTGATGAGGTAGTTCTCCCATTTCATCTGCATTCCCTCCACACATTTTCATGCAAGGTCCACCACGAACCCGGTGACCTTTGTGGGGTGGTTCTTCCTTACGAGATTTCCATCTATGAGTTGGCAAGCGAGGAGGACTATGCCATCCTGTATAGAGGCTACCTTTTAACCTCGATTTCCTTTTTTGACTTCTCCGTAAGATTCCTTGATGCATTGTGCCAGGGAACGGTCTAAGGCATTCCTTGGATAAAACTGGTGAGGGTCAGGTCCCTTCACACTTAATCCTGTGATCCTTTGGATCAACATCGTATCCACAATAATCCTTCTATTGAGCCATAGGTATCTGCCATGATAACATGACAAGAGGAGTTTAACACAAGCGTTAACCTCTTGGTGGCATCCAAAATGCGGGATCTTCATCACATTCAACACGGTCTCTACGCCATCCCCTTAATCCATTTTTATGAGTTGAGGTGAGTTTTTGTCCCGGTTGTCTTCATGTGATAATGGTGGGGTGCCAACATGGCCTAGTTCTTCCTGTCTCCTATATTGAAGTTGTTTCTCTTCAATAGCAGGATCTGTCCTAACTCGCGACTATGCGGATTTCTTTCAGAATGTACGCAGTGAACACAACGTAATCAAAATATTGGGGAATGTTGTTGCAGTTAACAGTTCTAGCCAAAGGTGGGATATACTCAGGTAGGATTGACGAGATCTATTTTGCATCAGCCAGATCATCGCGGTGCTTACTTCACTGCTTTGTCACGGGTTTGACATGGCCGAAACAACGTCCAATCGAAGGGGAAGCCTGCAGTCCCCTATTCAACAACGCTTGGACACCTTCAGATATTAGTCTATCGACCATTAGATTCTTGAGGACTTCCTCGACAGACTTCTCTAATTCACTAGGCTCGCCCGACATTCTAACTTTTAAACAGACAGGTCAGGTAGATGAATGAATAGGATGGGTAGACAAGCGGACGAATGGGGTCTAGTTTCAGATATCACAACTTGACACATGAAAAATTATCTTCTTGGATTAGTTAATCACAGGTAGAAAAAAGTGGTTTTGATGAGTTAAATAAGCGGGGCATCGTAATGGATTCTTCCAATGGCCATGAATGCTTCCATCAATGTGAATCTATCTATTATGGTGCAATCCAAACGTCTAAAAGTGGTCCATCCACCTAGAAATTCATTTTCTAACCATTCTAGAGTGTCATTCTAATGGTTGGGGTGCCTCCAACAGTCATATAACTTCGCCAGGGCAAAGCCCTATTCTATGTGGTCCTGCTGTTCCAGCAAGGTTCAAATCCTGCGAACCTGCCTCATGTGAGGTTCCAGTCAGTGAAGTCTTCCATCTTGTCTCTGTATATTCTTGTAGCTTTTCCAACTTAGCTTTCTTTATATTGCGCTTCCTTTCCTTCTATCCTGTGATCCAAGTCTCTCTAACTGTTTCTGGTATCCTCTTTCCATTTTTATTCTTATATTCCCCTAGCATAGTGGCTTCACATTGTTGAGGTGCCCTCAAAGGGTCTGAAGTTAATATCCCTTTTCTTAACACTTCCTGAGTGGACATACTTCTTTCTTGAATAGATAGGTCCTTCCATCCTTCTTTCATTCTTTCAACCTTGACAACTAATTTTCTTTCTTTCTGTTCCTCCTGCGTTGTTACTTTGTTCTGTTGCTTTGACTTATCCTCTCATTATTCTATTAGTCGATCTATTTTTCTATCTATGAAATCCCTTATTTCTTACTATTTATTTTATGTAGCTTCTTTCTCTTTTTTCCTTCTGATCTGATCCTTGTCAATCCAAATCTTACCTAACAAAAGTGGGAAAGGGGCACAGTCCCCAACAAACTTAATGATTTCAAATTTCTCTTCAGTCGATGTTCCATGAACAATAATAGGTACATTAGTAACTCTTCCACATAGGGTTATCATCTTTCTATTAAACAAGCATATCCTTGCCAACAAAGGTATCACAATAGGCTTTCCCAAAATTTTCGAAGTTTCTTCTGTCATAGTATTCCCTTGTGTTTCCTCATCCAAGACACAGTCTATGTCGAAGTATTCTATTCTTTCACTTATGCGTTGTTTTACTTTCAGGATCTTTGGTAAACTGCCATATTTATGAACATCCATTGTTTCTCTCAACTGTGATAACGTAGTCTAAAATTTCTCAAATTCTTTCTCTTTATGACTCTCTAACATGCCCTTAGTCTCTTGACTCTCTTCCTAGCTTTCTTGTCTTTTGTTCATCCATTCAACTTTAGCAATCATCCTTGGACAATCCTCAACCTCATTACCGACAACCTTACAACAAAGATAAATAGGACTTGCGCCAGGGAATTCCTTAGCAAGGTTTCCTGGTCTTCTACAGTTATAACACAAAGTTAATCCTCTTCTTCTTTTAAATGTTCCCCAACCTCTTCTATACTTCACACTTCCCTTAAGATCATCGTGTTGTACTTGCAATCTGGAAAATTTATTTCTAGGTTCCTGCATCCACTTATTGGTTCAAAAACTATTTCTATGCATAGGAATAACAAATCTTTCTTTATTTCTATTAAATTTACTCAGATCAACTCTTTCTTTCAAATGTGACCTAGACTTCAGAATATGACAGAATCTATTAAACATACTTAAATTCATTCTTTCGAAAAAACAAATTCACTTATCTTTCTCTTACCAAAGCACAAAGCTTGCTTCTTTAGGATTTGACCTCTTTTCTTCAGATCAGATTACTCTCTAGCCACAAAGATTCACAAGTCAAGTAGAGTACTGCACACTTCAGTGACAGATATATGCACATCGATTCTCTTTTTATTTACTTTAGTTCCCAACAATCATAGTTCCAGGTCCCGAAAATGAAACCATTTGTTGGCACAAGGGCAGAACTAGGGTTCAACGCTTAACAATGCACCAAAAAAACTCCAACTACCGGCCCTTTCAGAAACACCTGCGAAGCAGACAAAGTCTCACCTAAGGTAGGAGAAGGGGGGGTTACAGTACGCAGGTGTCTGTAACCAAGATGGGACACATATATGTGATTCTAACACTTTGCAGAAGTTCTGTTAACATTAGGGAGTGACATGCATTAGTTTCCTAACCCTATTAACATTGCAGAGCATAACCAAAGGTGGATTGGTGCAATAACAACAAATAATAACATATCCTAAGCACTTAGCATTTAGCATTATAGATTATATCTAGCATCCTTTTACCCTTAACACAAGGAAAGCAATTAAGCAATAATAGATATATCTATTACACAACATAATCAAAGCAATAAGAAGATTTATGACAGAAATAACATAGGACAAAGAAATCCATAAGACACCAGATATACATGGTTCACCCCAAGATGGGGCTACGTCCACCAACTTCTTCGCCTTCTTTATTATGTGCTCAAATCGTACATTCATTCACTCCTGTGAACTAAGCCACAGAGTCAAGATTCACACCAAACAAGAGATATGTACATTGAGCACCAGATCCTCCTTTCAAAACTAGGTCAGGGAACAGAGCCAACCCTCTATTGAGCACAAATCCTTAACACACATACATTCCTTAGCACAAAGCCGCTCAAACTACTTGCACTTAGCTTCTCCTCTTCTACAATAAATTCTTCTTTATTTTTACTTTTACAAACCCTTACAATAAGGCCTAATCATGGGTAAACCCCATGGGATGACATCCCATAAACCCATTACAAAAACCCTAGAAAACCCCATGCTAGGTCCACATATCCCTAAAAAATGTGTGAGATCCACGATCTCAGCTCCACCTAGGCACTCCTTCTTCGAACAATGTGTCGAAGTTCAAAAGTGGGTCAAATCTGACCAAGGTTTTCTCAAAACTTGATTGAGGGCCAACACATGGTTAAGATCATGCACATATTTTTTTAGCAAAGAGACATGAAATAGATTATGCACATTCATAGAAGAAGGCAATGCAATCATGCATGCAACTGGCCCTATTCTATCCAATATCTCAAATGGACCACAGAATCTGGCTGCTAGCTTTGTACAACTACCCAACTTTAAATATCTTTTCTTGGGATTCACTTTGAAAAGAACATGCTCCCCCACTTTAAATTATCTAGTGGTTTTGTTCTTATCTGCATAAATTTTCTGTCTATCTTGAGCTGCCTTTAAATTCTTCTTAATTCTAGCCATCTAGTCTTCCATATCCTTAAGCAATTATGGTCCAAGTACTACTCTATTTGTTGGGTTGTCCCAACTCACTTGAGTATTGAATTTCCTTCCATACAACACTTCAAATGGGCTCATTTTCAATGAAGTTTGATACTTATTATTATATGCAAACTCAATGAAGTGCAAGTAATATTCCCACTTAGATGGTTTATCCATCACATACATTTTCAACAAGTCTTCAATTACTTGGTTGACTCTCTCTGTATTCCCATCTTACTGTGGATGGTATGTTGTGCTAAGGTTTAGATTTGTATTATATAGTTACAACAACACCCAATTGGATCATCCATACTCGGGCTTTCAGATTCAGAGGAAAAAGGAAAGGAGGAGGTTGGCCGCCATTAAACAAGAAATCTCAAAATATCATTCTATAACCAAAGAACCAGAGGCTTTGTTAAATATTTACAGTCGGGAGCTTTTCTCTACCATCGATCTTTTTAGAAATACAAAAACTGAGCATATATACTCATAGTAATTCACCCCCTTCATAGCAGGGAGGTAGTTGGGACATTAAAGTCCAAGTTAGCGTGTGCAGGCTCCTTGATCAAACCTGGATGGAACTCCTTCATCAGACGCCACTTTAACTCAACATGGCTCTTGCAAGGGAACCTGCATATAAGGGTACCACAGGCTAATTCCTCCAGACCTCCCATACCTTCCATTAATGGGTTGAGTTGAGGTCTCAACCACCTACTCAATATTCATTTACTACCTCCTGCAGCTAAACCTAGCGCTTTAGCCCTTTAACCATCTCCTTCTATCACCCCAAGTGAACATGGGCCGTGAACCTGCACCTATATTCAAAGGTGCTCTTCGTGTTTTGGGTTTCGACAATTTCCGATGCAATGGAGGAATGATCCCTTTGTCTCTTGACATCCCGATAGATGAAATGCCGAAATGACTCCTAGACGGATTTTACATTTCACGTTTCAAGTTTCGGCGATTCCCAATGCAGTGGAGGAATGATCCCTTTGTCTCTTGACATCCTGGTAGCCGAAATGGCTCCTAAGCAGCTTTTACATTTCATGTTTCAAGTTTCGGCGATTCCTGATGCAGTGGAGGAATGATCCCTTTGTCTCTTGAGGTCCTGGTAGCTGAAATGCCGAAATGGATAGTGGGCACTTTTTGCATTTCGCATTTCGGGTTTCGACAATTCCCGATGCAGTGGAGGAGCAGCCCTTTATCTCTTGACATCCCAGTAGTCGAAATGCCGAAATGGCTCCTGGGCAGATTTTACATTTCGCATTTTGGGTTTCGGCGATTCCCAATGCAGTGGAGGAATGATCCCTTTGTCTCTTTAGGTCCTGGTAGCTGAAATGTCGACATGGCTAGTGGGTGCTTTTCGCATTTTGCATTTCAGGTTTCGGCAATTCCCGATGCAGTGGAGGAGCAACCCTTTGTCTCTTGACATCCTGGTAGCTGAAATGTTGAAATGGCTCCTTGGTGGCTTTTACATTTTGCATTTTGGGTTTCGGCGATTCCCGATGCAGTGGAGGAATGATCCCTTTGTCTCTTGAGGTCCCGGTAGCTGAAATGAAGAAATGGCTAGTGGGCGCCTTTTGCATTTCACATTTCAGGTTTCGGAGATTCCCGATGCAGTGGAGGAGAGACCCTTTGTCTCTTGAGATATCGGTAGCTGAAATGCTGAAATGGCTCATCATTTTGTGATTTTGGCCATAAGAGATGAGCTCATGTGTTAGACCTCGTGCAACTTTGCTACTCAAACCTACCCAATGATTGTCGATCTATTCCATCTGTGGATCCTCGCTGCTGAAAACAAAAAGCCCGCTCGCTTGATTTTAGGTATGAAATGGACTTCTTCTGTGTGTTTCACTTGACGCTCATGACTTTGTGGGAATTGGCACTAACATTAGGCTCCATGGGGGATAGAGACGTCCCTGCGATTCTCTAAGAACTCCTTCTGTAGTTCCAGTTTCCTTATGTTGGGTTATGGAGTCATTTATTAAGACAAAAATAAACAAAAAAAACAATAAAGAAAATATTTACAAAAAAAAAGGAGTCGTCTAAGGCTCAAACAAAACATTTCTTTAGGAAGTGCCCATTTACTGGGCCGCTAAAGAATTCTTCACCTTCCAAATCCTGCAACCTGTACGTGTTATTTAAGAATACTTCGGATATTTTGAAGGGCCTGATCCAGAGGGCATCAAACTTGTTATGTTTGCCCCTTTCCTGACCTTCCTGTCAAAAGCCTGCTTGATCTTCTGTTGATGACTATGAGCTATGCCCATCACCTTCTCCCTAATATATTGTAGTTCCACCACTTGATGAATCCTTCTGACCATATGGTCTGGCTCTCCTTCATGAACTTGAAAGAATTTCACTACAGGTAAAGTGAGCTGAGTGGGAAACACAACCTCTGTCCCATAAACAAATTGAAAAGGTGAGTTACCCAGGGACTTCTTTGTTGTCACTCGATTGACCCATAGAATGAATTTGAGCTTTGAATCCTAGGCTTTCTTATTGTCTTCCAATAATATTTTAATGAGTTTGATTAGAATTTTATTGGAAGATTCTGCCAGTCCATTTTCTTGAGGATAATAGGGGGTGGAGTGAATTAGTGAAATCTCGAACTGCTCACAGAATTTAACCAGAGGCTTAGACTTGAAAGAAGCGGCATTATCAGTGACAATTCTGCTAGGATAGCCAAATCTGCCTATGATATCCTCCAAGAAGTTGATAATCACCTTGTGTGAAGCACTTCTGGTGGGGGCAACTTCTATCCACTTGGTGAAATAGTCTGTTGCAGTCAAGATCTATCTATGCTGGCCACTTGAAGGAGGATGAATTTCCCTAATGAAGTCCAACCCCCACTATTGAAAGGGTGTTGAAGCTACTATAGGCTTTAGTGGCAAAGATTTGAGCTACTACTTTCCTGAGAACCTTTGGCATTTGATGCAAGATCTGACTTCTCTGTAGACATCAGTGAATAAGGTGGGCCAGTAGTACCCAGCCCTGAGAATTTTGTGGGCTGTGGTCTTCCATAAATGATTCCCTCCACAAAGGTCATTGTGGAAATCAAACATAACTTTCTGGGCTTCCTGTGGATTTAGACACCTCAGAAACACCCCTAGAGGATCTCTCCAGTGCAAGACTTGGTCAATAAGGCGATATATAACCACCTTGAGCTTTAAGGCCCTTTCCTTGCTTTTTCCCATTCCATCAGGAGGCTACAAATCTTGTAGAAAGTACAAAATGTCTCTATACCAGGTGCATTCTACTAGTGATGAGCCACCCTGAAAGCTTTTGTTGGGTGACTCGGCTTGCTGATTTCATAATAAAGTGTTGATGAAGCTAACCCATAAGTCCTTGCAATTGGATTCAGCCAGTAGCTTGGCTAAACCCTGCCCTTTTACCAAATTGGTGGGCTTTATCTCCAGGTCAAACTCCAGGATCTTGGCAATCCATTTACCTCTTCTCCCATCTATGTCAGGCTGTATAAGGATGTCCTTCATAGAGGCTAAAGGAACATATGCAGTCACTCTTGAGTGCAAGACATAAACTCTGAAAGATTTGAGATATTTCACCAAGGCATAGGCCTACTTCTCCATGATGTCATACCTAATTTCTACATCTCTCAATGCCTTACTGAAGAAGGAAATGGGTTTCTCTCACCCTTCCTTGTTTTTCTGTAATAAGACTGTTGCTACTGTATCAAAAGAAGCAAAATAAAAAATTAGGAAATCCTTAGAATAATCAGGATTGATCAGCACAGGTGCCTCAGTCAATGCCCTTTTATTTGGACAAAAGATTCCCTGGGTTCATCAATCCATTTTACTTCGTTTCCCTTCATGAGCATGGCTGTGATGTGTTTCACCAACTGAGCAAAATTTGAGACGAACCTCCTCAAAAAGTTAATCTTCCCTAAAAAAGCATGAACTTCCTTTTTAGACCTGGGAAGTGATAGGGTTTGAATTGCCTCTACCCTGCTGGGATCAATTCTCACTCCCTCTGCTGATACTATATGGCCTAACAACTTCCCCTCCTCCATAGAAAACAACGATTTCTTTGGATTTAAGGATAGGCCAAACTTCCGACACTTCAAGAAAAATTTCCTCAAGTGATAACAGTGCTCTTTATCATACCTGGAAAAGACTGTGATGTCATCTAGATAGATCACCACAAACTGATCTTTCTCCCCGATGAAGGCTATGTCCATGGCTCACTGAAATGTTGCTCCTGCATTCATTAATCCAAAAGGCATTTTGGCATACATGAATGTGCCCCAAGGAGTAGTGAAGGTTGTTTTTCTCTATCCTCAGGCATGAATGATATCTGATTATAGCCAGAAAAACCATCAATCATGGATATCCTAGATGCACCAGTTACCCTCTGTAATATGTGTTCCATGTTGGGCAAGGGATAGTTGTCTTTCTTTGAGCTCATGTTCAGGTTCCTGAAATCGACGCTGAGCATGATTTCTCCACTTTTCTTCCTCACTGGGACTAAATTGGCTACCCACTCAGAATATCTCAAGGGGACAATGATTTGGGCATCTAAAAACTTCTTCACTTCTCTCTCCATGATAGGAAACAACATGTGATTTATTTGTCTTAGCTTCTACCTAAATGGATTAGCTTCTCCCTTCAGTGGGATCTTGTGTTCAATGACATATTTGTCATATGTCTTGAGGTCTTCATAGGTCCATGCAAACACATCAACAAATTCTTTTAATAACTTAGTATATTCGGCCCTCTGTTCTCTGGTCAAACTACTTGACAACTTGACAAACTTAGGCTCTTCCCATGTGCCGATATTGCACTCTGCTGAATCATCATCTCCATTTGAAACCCCACCCTTTACTGCCACATCATTCCCATCAAACAATCTTTCTAAAGGGACTAGTCCCTTCAGAATGTGATTGCTAGACAGATGAATAATGTGGTGATTAGCAATTTTATTTAAAAATACCTCAGGGTGAGGGTGACTTTCGAGATCAGGATCCTGATCAATGTGCAATGTAGAAATTCATCGACGGACTGAAGAAATTTTTCGATTTCAAGATCGTCTTTGAATACCTTCCAATGCTTGATATTGTCTGGGATGGATGGCCTATATCTTATCTTGACCCCATATTTGATCTTAGGCGGAAGAGGGATCCTGAATAGACTGGACGAGACAGCTAAGGAATCGACCAAATTATTTTCCTCTTTTGGAATAAAAGAAATGTTTAAAGTCGAGAAGAAATTATCAATCAAATCCCACACCTCATTTTTGTAACCCCTGAGCTGAGGATGCTTAGATCGATAAGCATTCCTGACTTACTGGATTATCAACTCAGCATCTCCAAACACTACTACCTCCTCAATTCCCTTTTCCTTTGCAGCCCTCATACCTAGAACAAGAGCTTCATATTCTGCCACATTATTGGTAGCTTCAAATTCTAGCTTGTATGATAGGGATATGGTTTCCTACCAAGGGGACACAAGAACCACTCCAACACCAACACCTTCACTAGAAAAAGATCCATCGAAGAACATTTTCCAAATAGAGGTGGTTGGAGGAGGTATCTCGTGATTTAATATGGGTTTCTTTCTGATTTGAAAAGGGGCTTCAGGAGTCTCAGTGATCTGCAATAAACTAGACCCCAAATCAATGTCAAGCGTAAAGATGGGGTGATAAGTGGGGTCTTCTTCGTCACTGACAATGTAGGCCAGTTGAGCTTCTCTGTACAACCTTCCATGTTCCCCTCCAAATACTAGAATGGTGGCATATGTGAGATCCATTTGTAATGTTCCTCCAGGTTTTTTAATCCAAGATCTAGACAACAACATGCCGAACTTGGGGGGAACATCATCTACTACAATGTCCATGACCACACTCTTCATTGGCAGCTGAAATAAAGAGACCACTAAGTCTTTGATGACTCCAAGGAATTGCACCCTCCTTGAATCAAAAGAGTACAAATATTGATAAGCCTTTGTCATTTCCAGTCCCAATTTTTCCATGACTGTTTTGGGCATAAGGTTGTGGGAAGCTCCTGAATCCATGAGGCAATTATGCAACACCTTATCATGTATGTTCAAGGATGTGTAGAAGGGAGGGGATGAATCATTTATGTCTTCTACCATGGGACCTAGGATGACTGATAGCTTTTCATCTTGAATATTTACTGAGTCTGTGGAGGGCTGGGGGGACTCGGATTGTAGTAGCTTGGAGAGGGACCTTTTGAAATATTCATTTTTAACTAGCTCTGAGAGGGGTACGGGAATTCTAATCTTTTGAATTTCATGCTCAAAACTAAAGGAGGGAAAAGGATTAGGAGCTTCCCTTACCTCAGAGACAGGTTCTTTGGTTGTTGGTGAAGTATTTTGAGTTTTATTCTCTTTAGTAGTGATGGTTACAGGCTTAGCATGCTTTTCCACTATGAGAGGCTGATCATAGCTATCAAAATTTCCTTCTTTCTTCTTTGACCTGAGATGATATCTGTTAGGAGTGTTGTTGGCCCTTTCCCCTTTACCCAACTCATTGAATTGACTGTTCATAAGGGATTATTCATATATAGATTGAGTCAAATGGGGAAAAGGGAAAGTGTCTTCAATACAATGAATTTCAGGGTCGATCTCATCTATCTCTTCTCCTTCCTCATGAGAAACTAGGTTATTTTGGAGAGGGGTTTGAATCCTTTGATCCTCTCTGTCTTTGCTCCTTTGTTCCCTTGGAAAATCCCGTGGCACATTGTTGATAGGCCTTCTGAAGCATTTGTTATCAATATTTTGGGGATTTCTATACATGGGCTTCCCTTCTAACTCCCACCTTTCCATTCTAGCTGAAAGCGATTTTAGCACTTTAGTTACCTCGTCCATATGAAGGGGAAGGGGAGAGGAATTAGATGGGGAGGCTTCAGGTCTCTTCCTAGATATGTCTCTATCGACCTTATTCATTCGTCGATCAACATCCAATATGTTAGATTCTATTTCCACGACTGCGAGCCATAGTAGTGGCTCTCCTTTCCCTCAACAAAAGGCAGAAATCGGGATCAAAAGCGCTAGCATAAGTGATCTTAGCAAAGGCTTCTGAGAGATTTATTTCAGCGGGGATCTTATTGTACATTTTATTGAATCTCTTGGAGAAGTTAGAGACAGACTCTCCTTCCTTTCTATTCAAAGACCCAAACTCTGTCATGTAATACATGAAGTCTTTTTTGTCTCCCCACTGTCTCAAAAAGGCATTATACAAAGCCTCAATCCCATCAATAGATCTAGGAGGCAGGGCCCTGAACCATTTTCTATCCTCGCCTTCAAGGCTATGGATGAAAATCCTCATCCATACGTCTGCATGCATGATAACATGATCATCTGTAAAACTGTAAAAGGTTTCAAGGTGTTCTTCTGCAGCTATGTCCCCTTCGCCTACAAACTTGGGCAGCTACTTAAGGTAGCCATCTGCTGGAAGGGCATTGAGAGGCTGAGGTAACAAAAGGGGAACATACCTAGCAACTATTATAGCCTCCATTCTGGTCATGGGGGGATTTTCTCCTGCCATAGGAATATTAGGTGGAGGAGAACTTGAAGGAGAAGGAGCTCGGATAGGGGATACTGGAAATGAGCTTCCAGGTGGAAGGGGAAACAATGGGGGATTAAGAGAGAAGGATAAAGGGATTGAGTTAGCAGATGCTTCTCTCTATGCAGTAGCAGTAAAAGTAACAAGAGGAGGAGTGGTAAAGCTAGGAGTGGAGAAATATTCTGTGGTCCTGGGTCTACACCAAGGTACAACTTTAGGGGAGAGGGGAGCGACAAGGATTTCTCCCTCCAATCCGAGACCAGGAGGGGAAAACTCAGTAGGAACACTCTTCAAATTCAAGAAATGGGAAACTTCAAAAAAAGGTCTGCTAGGAAGCTGAGAAGAATAAAATGGAATTCCTACAGAAGGAGATGGAAAATTACCTAGTTCAGCGGTGGAAGTTTCTCCTTCAGAGGCCTTTCCTTTTCTGAAAATCACCTCCGGCTCAGCTTCAGGTGTAGCTAGAGGCAGTTTTGGATGGGACCACGTGTGTCTACCTCTGGAATCCACAACTAAAACAACAAGTTCGCCACAGTGGAGTCGTCACAATTGAGTCACCAGGTGCAGAGTAGCAATCTCGTAAGGCTCTGATGCCTGATGCACCTTCAGAATCAGAGGCTCAATGTCGTTCAATCCTAGGGTGAATTTTCAACTTCATCCCCGGGAATGGCGCCAGAAATGTTGGCATCATAAGTCACTCCTAGATTGCAGCAGGAGTAAGCCTGAGGCCCATCAGTTTATGTCACGATTTGTTAAAAGAGGGGTGATCGAATGGAAGTAAACTGAGAAAAATATCGCTCACTCAGAAAACTGGGTTGGAACAACAAGGACATGCGAGGTCTTGATCTAACTTAAGCCAGTAAATTTTCATAGTGGTGAGTAAGTGAAAGAAAAGAAAGGGGAAAAGTATCAGATGTGATATCCTTTCAAACCAGAGAAACTTCAAAGTAAACCTCAAACGTTGCAGAACTAATACAATCAAACATGCATTATATAGTTACAACAACACCCGACTGGATCATCCATACCCGAGCCAGGGATGATTTTAAGGATGGAAATTTATTTTAAAATGTAGAAACCTTAGCGAATCTTACTAATCCTTTATATTTCAACTATAAATGTTTGACGATATTTTTGTAAAAATATTCAAATTTCTAAGGATTTTATATAGTTTTTATAAAATTTCGACGATTTTTAAGGTAAAATAATTTTATCCTATAGAATTTGGGCGAATCATTTTCAAAATAGCGAATCTCATTTTTGGAAAAACCATGGAAAATTAGCCCATGAACGAAATTTAGCCCCTAAAATCATCCCTGAGGTCCCAGGCTTTTAGATTCAGAGGAAAATTGAAAGGAGGAGGCTGGTCGCCATTAAACAAGAAATCTCAAAATATCATTCTATAACCAGAGAACCAAAGGCTTTGTTAAAGCTTTACAGTCGGGAGCTTTGCTCTACCATCGATCTTTTCAGAAATACAAAAACTGAGCATATATACTCATAAAACTTTTCCCCCCTTCACAACAGGGAGGTAGCTGGGACATTAAAGTCCAAGTTAGCATGTGCAGGCTCATCGGTCAAACCTAGATGGAACTCTTTCTTCAGATGCCACTTTAACTCATCATGGCTCTTGCAGGGGGACCTGCATACAAGGGTACCATGGGATAATTTCTCCAGGCCTCCCATACCTTCCATTAATGGGTTGAGCTGAGGTCTCAACCACCTGCTCAATATTCATTTACTACCTCCTGCAGCTAAACCTGGTGCTTTGGCCCTTTAACCAACTACTTCTATCATCCCAAGTGACCACGGGCTGTGACCCTGCGCCCATCTTCAAAGGCACTCTTCGCGTTTCAGGTTTCGATGATTCTCGATGCAGTGGAGGAATGATCCCTTTGTCTCTTGACATCTTGGTAGCCGAAATGCCGAAATGACTCCTGGGCGGCTTTTACATTTCACGTTTCGGGTTTTGGTGATTCCCGATGCAGTGGAGGAATGATCCCTTTGTCTCTTGACATCCCAATAGCCGAAATGTCGAAATGGCTCCTGGGTGGATTTTACATTTCGTGTTTCGCTGATTCCCGATGCAGTGGAGGAATGATCCCTTTGTCTCTTGAGGTCCCGGTAGCTGAAATGCCGAAATGGCTAGTGGGCAATTTTCACATTTCACATTTTGCATTTCGGCGATTCCCGATGTAGTGGAGGAGTGGCCCTTTGTCTCTTGACATCCCGGTAGCCAAAATGTCAAAATGGCTCCTGGGCAGATTTTACATTTCGCATTTTGGGTTTCGATGATTCCTGATGCAATGGAGGAATGATCCCTTTGTCTCTTGAGGTCCCAGTAGCCGAAATGCCAAAATGGCTAGTGGGCACTTTTCGCATTTCACGTTTTGGGTTTTGGCGATTCCCGATGTAGTGGAGGAGTGACCCTTTGTCTCTTGACATCCCGGTAGCCGAAATGACGAAATGGCTCCTAGGTGGATTTTACATTTCGTGTTTCAGGTTTCGGCGATTCCCGATGCAGTGGAGGAATGATCCCTTTGTCTCTTGAGGTCTCGGTAGCCGAAATGCCGAAATGGCTAGTGGGCGCTTTTCACATTTCGCGTTTCGGGTTTTGGTGATTCCCGATGCAGTGGAGGAGCGACCCTTAGTCTCTTGAGGTCCTGGTAGCCGAAATGCCGAAATGGCTCATAATTTTGTGATTTTGGCCATAAGAGATGAGCTCATGCATCAGACCTCGTGAAAATATTCTACTCAAACCTACCCAATGACTGTCGATGTATTCCATCTGTGGATCCTTGCTGCTAAAAACAAAAAGCCCGCTCGCTTGATTTTAGGCCCGAAATGGACTTCTTCCGTGTGTTTTGCTCGATGCTCATGACTTTGTGGGAATTGGCGCTAACAGATGGGATGAACAAACTTAGAGAACCCTACTATAAATATTTTGTAGTAACCGACTAATCCCATAAAAGATCTTACTTCAAAAACATTCATAGGTGTTGACCATCCTCTAATGGCTTCAATCTTCTCTGGATCCACTGCTATACCTTATTCTGAAATAATGTGTCCCAAGTAATGGATCTGTTCTTGGTAAAAGGAACACTTACTGATATTGGCATACAATTGATTTTTTCTCAGTACTTGCAATACTAATCTTAGGTGATGTCCATGCTCTTCCTTTGAATTAGAATAGAAAAGTATGTCATCCAGGAATACTATGACAAACTTATCCAAATAATTTCTGAATATGCCATTCATTAAGAACATAATGACATTAGATATTATTTTTGAGATTAACTTTATAGTGTAAGTCATTAATCTATGACCCATATCCATGAGTATTAGTCGCAACTGACCAATAATTCTCATGATTTGAATATTCCACTTAGCGCTCATTGCATCAGGTGATGCTCACAGGGGTGAATAAGTGGGATTGAAACCAACGAAATGAATCGCATAGCATCAATCATCACTTCCGGGGCTTGCACCCAGTAACCAGGACTTCCCAGGTGGTCACCCATCCCAAGATGCCTCTGGCTCAAGCACGCTTAACTATGGAGTTTTCCCCACAATCAAGCCCACTTATCTTGCTACCCCATTTGCAAAACCTTAGCAAGTATTGATCTGTAGGATCTTTTAAATGATTATGGTTGAGTTTTAAACTTGCATGTATAAATTAACCATTTGAGAATTTGATGAAAGAATGAGGAAAGAAGAGGATTATATCAGTCAAATACACATATGCAGATCTGAAAAGAATAATAAACAACAAACCATAAGAACGCAGGTTGATAACGGAGTTCGGCACAATGTTTGCCTACGTCTCCGGGCCTTTTTCCTTGTGGGGGAGGCTTCTTTATTTCTGCTCAAGTGCTCAAAATTACATCTCAGCAGTGCCAAATGGCTACAAGACTGATCTGGTCTTGTTGTCCCAGATCTCAAGAACCCTGCAAAAGAAACAGCATGCAAAACTGATGCTCCAAGCTCCCAGAAACGATCCGACAGTGTTTCCACCTCAAAGGCTTCCCTGCATCAAACTGACTTTGGCTTGGCTTTCCTTCAGCATAACTCTGCTTTGAATGACTGTGTTTGGCCTCAAACAGGCCTAATTTATATAGGCTTGGAGTTGGTTTCTCATCCCCAACTTCCTCCAAGAATCTGGCCTCCAAAAATGCCCAATATCCCCAAAAAATGGAAGAAATCTGCTAATTTTAGGCATAATTAATTAAAAAGAACCAAATTTCGTTGCATAAAACCCACTTAGTAAAGTTTTGTTGGGCAAAATCGGGCACAGCCCCCGATCCCTGGGCGCGCACCTCTCAGCATGGTCATATGTGATGGCATGTGGCCACGCGCCATAGCGCTGGCCCCCTATTCCGGAGTTAAGTCCTGGTCCTGTTGGCGCATCCATAGGACCCGCGGCCACACTGTTCCAACCTCCCACGCATATAGGTATAAGCCCGAGTCATATGGTGAAAAGCATATGCCCGTGGCTCAACAACTCCCGTGCGCCCGTCGATTGGCATCCGAGTCATATGGCCCTACGCCGAGTCGTGGTCACATTTACGTCGAGGGCTGGGGCTAAGCCCCAGCCCTTTTTGCCACTGGTTAACACTTCCGTCAAACATAAAACAAATTTGCGCCAAACGGTAAACAAGTTCCACCACCGGGGCGGGCGGTTAGCCTAGCCCCGCCGGTCCTCTGCCCACCGGGAGGTCGCGGGTTCAACCCCCGGCAATGCCAAACTTTTAAACAAAACCAATAACCAATGATGGGGTGCCATGTGGCAGCCCAGGATTGGGCCACGTGGCACCCTTACCAACCAATGAAAATATGCCACGTGTCAGCCTATGATTGGCCCATGTGTGTGCCACATCAGCCCGCCGTATGCCACCTGTCAGACTGCCATGCTGCCACGTGTTTCTACCCCGTCAGCATGCCACATCATCCAATGACGTCAGCTTGCCACGTGTCACCCTGTGAGTGGTGACACGTGTCACCTCAGCACTGGTCCGACCATACCTCCAAACGGCCAAATCCGCCTAACACGTGTCGCGTCCTGGTGATGCCACGTGTCCTCGGTACGGACCTGCCACGTGTCGCCTTCCGGAGACACCACGTCACTATACGGACATACCACATCATCTGTACGGACGTGCCACATGGACTGTACGGACTGTACAGTCATCCCCTTTTTTGCCTATTTGACTTTTCGGACAGAACGCGATATCTTCTCCATACGGACTCTGTTTGACGAAGTAAATATACCACCGGAATCAGGAAGACGAGCCGGACGCAATGGCATAGGTTTCGTCGCATTCCGAGCACTTTCATTTTTGAGCATTTTTTCAAGCCCTATCAGGCTTCTGGATCCGATCTCGGATCAAGTATTGTGCCTACTGGTGCTTTGGATAGTCCAAATGGCACCACTACAAATTCATAATGCCCATACCTAGTTCTAAAGGTTGTCATGTTGATGTCTTCTTCCTTGATTCTTACTTGATGGTATCTCGATCTCAAGTCTATCTTTGAAAATATATTTTCCCCTCTTATCTGATCAAAGAGTTCATCAATTATGGGTAGAGGGTACTTGTTCTTTACAGTGGATTTATTCAACAATCTAAATTCAATACACAACCTCCTAGTTCCATCCTTGTTTTTGATAAAAAGTACTAGTGCTCCCCAAGGTGAAACAATTGGACGTATGTACCCTTTCTTCAACAACTCTTCCAACTACATTTGTAATTATTTTAATTATGGTTTACTCATTTTGTAAGGTGTTTTTGATACCGAGGAATCCCATGGCACTAAATCAATAGAGAAATCTATCTCCCTCTTTGGTGGCAACCTTGGTATTTCTTGGAATACATCTTCAAATTCTTTTAGTATTGAGAATTCTTCAAGGCTTGGCCTCTTTTTATTTCATGGCTCCTCCACACGGGCTGCATACAATTGACATCCTTTTCTGAAACATCTCTTTAATTGTAAGGATGCAATCTCCCTTATAGAGATGGGTCTTGGAACTCCTTTCACAGTGCTTTGTTTTCCTTGTTCATCAAGACATGGAAATATCTTGTTATGAAAATCTAGGACAACATAATTCTTTTCCAACCAGTCCATTGCAATTAGAATATCATAAGACCCCAATGGTATAATATTTAGATCAGCTTCCATTAAGACTTATGGAATAATCCCTGACCATATCATGGATTCTCCTTTTTCTTTCAGTTGCTCATTGAACCAAACTTGATTTTCCAATCTTACTTTTCTCCAAATGTGATATATCCACTATTTTAGGATCAATGTAACAATGAATTTCTACTAAATAAATTAAAATAGAAATAGGATGATTAATGATCTTACCTTCCACCTCGATCATATTGGATTGGTACTTTTCTTTTCGATCATCTAAAGCTACATAAATTCTTCCCATGTATTATACTATTGTAGCCTCTTAGATGTTGTGCATGGTCTTCACTTTGTCCTTTCTGTGAGAGAAAACCTTGTACATGTGATCTTCTTTTCATCCCCAACATTGGATCAGTGGTCTTCCCCTTTTTCCCAAGGAGTCTTCTCTCTTGGAATCATCCTTAACATACTGTTCTTGATGATTTTTATTAGGTCTATTTCTATTGAAATGAGGTTTGAATCCCTTCCTCCTCTGATCATATTTCTCCTTCTTCTTATCCTTCCAATATTTCTGCATGGATTCTTTGACCTTGCCTTGCTCATACATGTACTTATCATTCCTAATGGTCTTAGTCAAAGTCCTGGGTTAATCATATTGAATATTCTCTTTATAAAAGGATGGTAATCCACTCAAAAACCTTTGTACTTTCACCTTTTCATATTTTATAATCCCCACATACTTTAGTATCCCCATGAACTTCTTTTCATACTCTTCCATGGTCATGCTGCCTAGCCTGAGGTCAAATAAATATTGCATTTTCTTGTCATAGAAGTGCTCTGAAAGGTACTCCTTCTGAAAATATTTATTGAACTGCTTCCAAGTGATCATACTTTCATTAATGTGATCAACCTGCTTTAACTGATCCCACCACATATCAGCTTTCCCTTGTAAATGGTAAGTGGAAATTATGGATTCTAGGTTTGATGAGTAGTTATGCAATTGAAAATACCTCCCGAGTCCAAGCAACCATGCTTCAACATCATCTTCCCTTCCTCTTTCACCATCAAAGGATGGTGGTTTAAGATTCGTCAGCTCTCCTTTCAAACTGTCCAATTCATGTATTCTTCTTTGGTTCCTAACATGAGACACCTCTAGACTACTTATGGAATCTTCAGATGCATAAAATTTCCTTGATGAGTAGGTGGGTTAGTGATTCCTATGATTTTTTCTAGCACTTCTTGAATAACTAGTTCTTCTGCAGTCATCTCTTCTTTCATGAAATCTTTCCGCTTCCTCTTGTTTTGAGTTTGATCCATTCTTTGTTTTCCTATGAAACTAATTTAAGATTTTCATCACTTGATCATTAATCTGATTTTGTTCTCTCATCATTCTCTCATTGCTTGATTTGTAGCTATGCATTTCTATTTTCAGTCTTCTCACTGTCTCTATCAATGTTTCTTTCTCCCCTCTGGTCTGGTGTCCATTGGACTCTGTCTTTGCATGAACAACTCTGATATTCTGACCTTTGGCCTCTTTATCATGGCTATAATCTCCCTTTTCTTATTCCATTTATTTAATACACTTTCTTATACTGAAATGATATGTTCACACCCCCAAATTCTACAAAATGTGCAAGCTACCATTTTGTTAGAATTATGCATATTAAAAAAACATACCAAACAATGCTACATGTAATTTTCTTCTCGATTCATGAAGAAATATCATAGTTATCCAAAACATAATGATTCCAAGTCCTTCTCCTTTGAATCATCTTTACAATGACTGAAATCTCACCCCAATTGTATATCAAAGCTGAAAGTTAGGGCTCCATGAAAAAAACATTGTTAGCCCCCCCCCTTAGTTGATACAAAAATCACATTTTTCCTAGACGCCTCCTTAAAACCATGTTCCACGTGACCATGGATCGAAACCGTGGGCTAATAACCCTTTAGCACCACAATGTGTGTTTTTTCTACCCAGGAGTTGGCACGAACACCATGTCCGAGGGCTTGGTTACCTTCTAGGCCCCTTTTTACCTTAGCATGGGACATGCACTAGGACCAAGTCTTTTGGACTTCGACCTTCGAATATTCTCCCTTTTCAACTTTTTTTTTCCTAGAGTTATGATTCGCCGAACCTATCAATCATTCCAATATAAAAACAGACGATCGAGAATTAATATCCCATTGAATGGATGGTCCCAACCACATATAGAATCTTCAATGAGATCGACAGTTGTGACCTAATGAGGCATTGAGACAGATGAATTTGAACCAATTCATAAATTTGGTGCTCCACAATATTTCCCTTCTCAGTTCTTCCACTTCCTCAGAGTGGAAATCTGCCGAGGTAATTACACTCTTCATCCACGGTTTAATCAGACGATCAAGACTTAATCAAGCGTTGGGATGAATAATCCTTACACACTTCAGAATTTTGGTGCTCCAGGATATTTCCATTGACTGCTTCTTTCACAGAGTGGAGTTCTTTGTTGACTGCTTCTTTCACTTCGAGTTGCTTTGCGAGCAACTATTCTTTTTCTTGTTGCATCTGTACTTTCTCTTCTTCAAACTTTTCTTGGAGAGAAACCTTCTCCTATTTTGCAACTATGCGTTGTTCTACGATTACGCCTTGCACTTTCTTCAAGGCCTGGGTGGCTTGTTCTGTTTCTTCTTGAGCCCGACAAAGGTGAGTTTCGACCGCATCAGCTAGTCGATAGAGTTTGGATGGCTCATCTCCACACTCTGATTCTCCTGATGGCAGGGGCGTAGTGGACACTGCTCAGCTGGACTAAAGGGCCTGATGTACCCCTCAGAATTCGACCTTAATTCTGTCATCAATTTCCTCCTACTTATATTCTCATTTCTCCACAATTTCCAGCGAAGCGTCATTTAGGGATGCTATGATGAATTGAAAATCATTGGTAATGAGAACAGTCTTTATCTTGGTTACAGTGGCTCTCAATTGTTTTTGGGAAGAAGGTTTCAGGGGAGAAACCTTCCTCTTCTTCAGGGGATCAACCTCATCTCTAGATGGTGTTACTTTGACTTGCTTTTGTTCAACTCCTTTGACATTTATTTCGTCTACTTCATCATCACCCCCTCATTCAGGTGATACTGAAGCAGTATTTCCTGAGTCGCTTCTTAAGTCTTAGACCTCTTCAGTCTTCTTCATTCTCCTGGGTTCGAGTGTATCATGTTCTTTGTGTGTGGTCTCTGGGATTTCAGGGTCAGACATCTCTATAGGGTTTTCCAGAAAAAGGAGGTCTGCGGACCAGTCCTTAGTGATCTCCTCAAGGTCATCTTCCGTGAGTTTCTAGTATGACTGAAGTTGTTGCTTATGTTCATCGACTTGCATTGTAAGGTAGATGCAGTGATGATCTTCGCAGAACTTCATCAGGGGTTGGAATCTCTGTAGGGTGTTCAGAGTCATGTGAGGTTCAACTTCGATGGGTCTCTTCAATTGAAGGTAATATGTGTGAAAAACAACATTCAACTGCCACTGTTTGTTCATATCACTCGAGTACCAGAGTGTGGTGAACTTCACAGCAAGCAGATCGAATGGTTCAATATTTGGGAAGGTCACACCTTGTGGCATCTCCTAGGCAACAAACGCGATGAGGATTAGGAGCCAGCTAAAGTGAAACTTGTACTACAGAAGGACCTTCAATGAGATCATGATATTCTGTCATGATATTCACCTGTGTTTCCTCATTCAGAACAGAGTCAATGTCGAAGTCTCCTATTATTGTTTCAATGCACTCTTTTTCTTTGAATATCTTTGATAAGATGATATGTTAGTGGTCATTCAGGGTTTCTTTCATCTATAGAAATAAGTTTTCTGATTCTTTCTGGGGTTGTTCCATAATCTCAGTTGCTTGAACTTTCTTATGGTCTTCTTGTCTCATATTCATCCTTTCAACCTTAGAAATCATTCTAGGGAAATCCAAAACTTCATGGTCCATATCTTTGCAACAGAGGCAACTAGGTCTTCTACCAGGGCATTCCTTAGCTAGATGTCCCAGTCTTCTGCAATTGTAACAAAGGGCTAATCCCCTCTTTCTCTTAAATGATCCCCAACCTTTCTTGTACTGCGCACTAGGATCATGGTAGCTAACTTGCAAAAAATTCTTTCTAGGATCCTGCATCCATTTGTTAGTCCAAACATTCTCTCTATGCATAGGTATAACATATCTTTCACTATTCTTATCAGATCTACTCATCTCAAATCTTCTTTCTTCTATCAGTGCCCTAGTTTTCAAGCTAGG
>ML792109.1:452831-470933 GCA_009831015.1 Picea engelmannii | reverse complement strand
TTTGCAGGGTCCATGTGAATGCATCCTTGGCCAATCCAATTCCCGAAGAATGATATATTAGTGTACCCAAAAACAAACTTAGACTTCTTCTAGAATAGTTGGTTGTGTCATAGCACCTCAAACACCTGTGCCAAATGTTTCTTGTTCTCCTCCATAATTTAGACGTACATTACAATGTCCACCAAATACACCATAGTGAAATTGTCCAAAAATGGTCCCAACACACCATTCATCTATCTTAAAAAGGTTGTAGAGGTGTTGCACAATCGAAAAGGCTTCACTAGGAACTCATAGTTTCCATACCTTGTCACCGTGGTTGTCTTTGCCTCATCTCCAACCGCAATCCACACTTGATAATACCCATGTCGCAAGCCAATCTTTGAAAATACTTTCACCTTGGCCAACTTATGGAAGAAATGAGAATCCAAGGGAAATGGTTATGGGTTCTTCACATTTTGTTTTCTCAATGCTCGATAATTCGAAGAAATCATTAGCTTTGAAATGTCCTTCTTCCTAAAGTGAATCAGAGAGCCACATGCTGGCCTAGATGGACAAATAAAGCCAACATCAATACATTTTTTCAATTGTCCCTTCAACTCTTCCAAATTAGATCCAGAAAATTCATAAGGAGCTCTTGTAGGTGGTCAAAACCTAGGATTTAACTCTACATGTTGGTCAAAATTGCATGGTAGTGGGAGCACTTTCAAAAAATCATCTGAAATTATGTCTACAAAATGATGAACAAGCATCCCCACTCCATCCTCTTGAACTTCTCCAAAAATTGTTGCATAAATCTGTAATCCATTCCAACTTACTACTATCTTCATACTCAATATATATAGAAGTTGCACCTTTCCATTAGAATTCTTTGCAGTTTGCACACAAACCAAGCCTTCTACTCACCAAGTATGACCATATTGTCCATCCATGGCATGAGCATTGAATGTGTCCTCCTTAGGAACTTCTTCCAAAGATTCACCTCAAATTCATCCATAGGAATCATGTTGGAGTTACCCCAACCTTCCCACTTATAAATCTAACTGTAAACTGAGGAGGAAACACCATTTGTTTACTTTTCCTTGGATTTTACTTCCTTCATCGTATCTCCACATGAGGAGACTCTAAGTCCCAACTCCTTCACTAGTTCAGTCTTTAGAAGGTTGTGCGTGACACCTACGTCAACCAAAGATTGCATTATTCTTTTATTAATAACCAAATCTACAAAACAAAATTGATGGTCTTGTCTTCCAAGCTTTACACCCAAGGCACCCAATGCACCAACCATTCAAAACTTGTTGCAAACTCATCATTTCCACTCTTTATTTGTTAAGTGAAAAAGACAAGTAAAATCACAATACATGCATTTTGCTTGTCTTTTGTAGACTATGTTGGAGCGCCCCTTTGTCCACCACTTGGTTTTGAGGTGTTTCAATTCAAGTCGCTATAGATCTTGCTTCGCTATACAAACTAGGTCTCTTTTTCCTCATGTCACGATGAGACACTTGAATCCACCGGCCTTAATTCAATTGCAACCTTCTTTCTCCACAGGACCCTGGGTCACCCCACTTCGAGATTGTGTGAAGCATATGTCTCTCCAAAACTCTTCGTTGAGAAACTACTTTGATATCATTTGTCACACCTCCAAGAGTCATTACCATGTCCAACCTTGGAATCTCATCCAATCTTGGCTCAACGAAGGATACTTCACCTAAACTATGCCTCTTCACCTAGAGTATACCCATACTATGTTCTAGGCTATGGACAAGTTGATTCTTACACTATGCAACTCAGTTATATACTTAAAGACATTTGTTAACATTCTGTAACACTTAGTTAAGTTGGCATTCAACATAAAACATGCAAAACACAAGAGACAATAGAGCTTGGTCGACACTAGCAATGCCTAATACCAGGTTTTTTTTATTATACTATGAAACATACACAAAGCTTTACAAATATGACACTATTGTTTAAGTTACATAGATGGGAGGACTCTCAAGAATCTACGTTATACATCAGAACTTTCTAGACCTGCAGTTTGGTCACACCAAGACTTCCCCTATGCTCCTCCTTACTTTAGCATGAGGTTTTCTCCACTAGTGCACCCAACCTTAGATATCCATGTCTCTGATCTTCAATTTTTTCTTGTCTTTCTTTGGTTATGTGCCCTTTCTCTTATATAGGGACTCCAAGGGCCACTTATGAAAAAAATCATTCATTTTGGGTGTGTTGCACCCCTACATGAATGATCACACTCAACCAAACCATTTTGTCCCTCTACGAACCCAGTTTGGCCAAATGAGCTCATTTTCCCCTCAAGAATCGCATCTTTTGGACGAACGCGCATGATCTTTTGGCGCGGGTCATTTGCGTCGCACTCTTCCTTGTCCCAACTATCATGAATTTTCATGGGTTTGAAGTTGGGGTCGTCTAATGTTTGTGGTGCACCCATGATACCAAGGGAAGATAGGTCCACTACTTGGGCATGCTCCCAAGTTGCGTCACCCTTGCCCAAATGCAACCCATGTCTGCATCCTTTGTCACAAGGGAAGAAGGATGTGTGCCCCATTGAGTTCGCATGTCACCATTATGCCCTAAGATGTCCTGTCAACACCCATAACACAAGTTCTTTCCCATTCGATCATTTGGTCCTTCTGCTCCTCATCTTTTTCGTCATTGAATCTGCTCAAAGGGTAGGCGTTCTCGGTGGGTGTTACACAATGTATTTTTTATGTTAATACTTTTGAGTTATGTATTTTTTGTGTTAATAAGTTTTCATGTTATTTGCAAGAACAAAATTTGAGTAAGAAAATTAAAGTTCCATCACAATAACGTTGGGACTAAACATAATTGATAACTTAAATATTATAATACATAAAAAAAAAATTATTGTCCTTTCTAATTTATGTTATCAAAACTATGATTAGCAAAGTTATCTTACCTACCATCTTCAAAATCAAAAAAATAAATCATGTTAATAATATATATATATATAATAACATGTTCAATATTATTAAATCTAATAGATATTTAGATTATTATTTTTATTATTTCAAATAAAATTAGATTGAAATTTAAACTAATTTTAAACAGATATCAAAATTGTAAGATGCACATTCCATTTTTTAAAATTGATTGGAGTTGTTCGTTGAGCATAGGGTACTGGAGTTTTTTTTGGTTAAGAATCGATGATATGTTTCTAACATGCACAAAAATATTTACCCTTAAAAAAACAACTTATTAAAAATAAAATAAAGGCAATCCTGCATTTTAAACTTTGCAATCCTTCCTAAATTGTTATGTAGCAATTCTTTGAATAGTACGATTTATTAGTTTGTTTTCTTGTATGGTCCCAGAAAAAAAGAACATGCATTCCCTAAAATTCTTCTTGCTAGGTCTCATTGTATGCCAATTTCCCCATCGACCGTTATCACTCCTTTTCGGCAGATTAATTAATATCATAGAATGGAATCATTGGTTTCCCCATCGACCGTTATCACTCCATTTCGGCAGATTAATTAATATCATAGAATGAAATCATAGGATGGGTTGTGGTTCAAAGAGAGTTTACCATAACCACATCCCATTCCATGTGGTTCAACTTTGTGAGAAAATGATATATCCGAACATTTTCCATCGACTTTGACTTATAGCTAGCTATGGTTTTTGAAAACAAACTTAGCTTAGCTCATGTTCGTATTCAAACATAGGAGATCCATGAATTATTAGATTTTGTCTTCCCAATAAAAAAATTGTCTTAGGAAGGGACCATTACACGTCATTAGATAGAAATTTTCCGATTAGGTCCAAAGTAGTTGATAGGTAATTTGACACCATTTTCCACGAGGAATAAAATTTAAAAAATGTCTATTTGTTTTCATTGGTTGTTTAGTTTCTTAGAGAGTTTAAGTTGAAGGGAGAGAGAGGGGTAGGGTGGTAGAGAGGCTCATAGGGGGACTGAGAGGACTGCGAGTGAGAGTGATATAGGGGTATAGGGAGGTGAGAGAGTGAGAGAGAGAGAGGGGGGCAGTGGGAGGAGAGAGAGAGGGAGAGAGTGGAAAACGGGAGAGAGAGAGAGGGGGGGGAGCAAGGGGGTCAGAGTGGGGAAGAGAGGGAGAGTAAAAGTGGAAGAGAGGGAGAGAATACTAGAGGGGGGAAAGTGAGAGGGAAAGACAAAGAGGGGTATATAGATAGCTAAAGAGAGACAGAGGTCGATGAGAGAAAGGGGGTATAGAGAGAGAGATCAAGAGAGATACACATGATGAAAAGAGAGAGGGAGAAGGAAGTGAAAGAGATGGTGACGGAGAGAGAGTTGTCATAGAGAGAAGGGAAGGTAGAAGGAGGGAAGGAGAGAGGGGTAGAGAGAGGGTGGAAGGGAAAGTTAGAGAGGAAGGGAGAGAGAGTTTGAGATAAAGAGAGAGGTGGAGGATGATATGGAGAGAGAGAGAGAGAGAGAGAGAGATGGAAACAAGGAGAGAGGGGAAGAGGGGTAGGAGAGATAAATAAATAGAGGGGGGGGTATTAGTAGGAGAGAGAGATGAAAATAAGAAGAGAGGGAGAAAGGGGAAAATTATAGAGAGAGAGGGAGTTAGAGAAAGATAGGGAGAGGTAAAGAGAGAAGGTTAGGGATGGAGAGAGAGATGTAGGGTGCGAGGCTTGAGGATTGATTTTCCATCCCCATACATTTTCTAGGAAATGAGACTCATACCTTGAGCTCAAAACCTTCTAATGGTTCCCATATCCCAACTAGGAGGGAGATGATACTCTCACTATATTATGTGTGGTGTTTAAAGGCATTTCTCTTGAATTTGGATGCATGCAATCTTACTTTAGGTTCTAATTCTTTGTTCTCCTCTCTTTACCATGTATAACACCCCACAACCAATACTTGGTTCTTGAACCCATTGATCGTGTCCATATTGCAACTTGAAGGACAAATATCCGATAGAGAGATCACTTCTTGTGGTTTGCGGAATCATTGATGGATCTTGAGCTTTGCAAGCTAGTTTTTAGGATTAATGAGAAATTTTAATCATTTGAGATTGGTCCAATTATTCATATTGATACCTACTTTTCCGAAAACCCTACACTATTACATTGAGGCCATTTTTTGACAATAAACTTGTGCCGGAAAAACTTCTCATTTATGGCTAAGACTTCAACCCATTTTCTTCATGTGTTGTGTGTCAAAAGAACAAGAAACTATGGTTCCATTTGCATTCAGATGAAATAGAATTCAAAGTTTTATGGTTGGTACATTGAAAATATGAGTAAAACGTTCATCACAATCTGTCGGAATTCCAATGGTTGGCTCATCATAATTCCGATGAAAAATATTGTGTGTTTAAAATCCTAATATCCTAATATTTTCATGGACTAATATCCTAATTTCATACCCATCTTATTGAACTAGTTGCATGTTTCAATTGTTCCAATAGATCATTGATTATGGGAAGAGGGTATTGATTCTTTACTATAATCTTGTTCAATGTCCATTAATCAATACACATTCTCAAATTCACATCCTTCTTATTCTTACTCACAAATATGAAGGGTTACCCACAAGGTGACATAATTGGTCAAATCACACCCAACTCCTACRATTGTTGTAGCTTCTATTTYACTTCATTTTCTTCTAGAGWAAATTGTCTATACATCCCTATATTCGATAATGGASAGTAGGGTGATAATTATATTTTGTACTCCACTTCCCTCTTAGATGGTATCCATTTAGGCTCTTAGAAAAATCCCCCATATTCCATTAATAACTCATCCAATTCATTTTTCTTCTCCTTATTACACTCTTATAGGGATGTATTTATTTTTAACATATCCTCAGGAGACTAATTTTCCCTTAGRAAAAGTAAAACATATTTCTTGCTAG
This sequence comes from Picea engelmannii, assembly GCA_009831015.1. Classification (NCBI taxonomy): domain Eukaryota; kingdom Viridiplantae; phylum Streptophyta; class Pinopsida; order Pinales; family Pinaceae; genus Picea; species Picea engelmannii. Next base: position 465,049 of record ML792109.1, on the reverse strand, counting down.
AACTGATCAATTTCGTAGCTGAATTGGCACTTCCTAGTGAAATYTTTTATTTTCCTTTGTGCACATTAAAGATGAAGGATTTATGGGCYCTAATAAGGTTSTATTGATTGTATCTCTSCATGAAGATATAATCCCCCATATACATGTACAGGATTCCAAAAACTACTWTGCATACATCTAATGGTAATATGAACAATTCTACTTAACCTATAAAATCAACACTTTTACATTGTTTTCTTACCTTGACCTCTGCATCCTTGTTTTATGATCCCATTGGATATGAGATATGATGATCATAAACCTCCAATCCATGCATAAAGACTATATCTAGTTCTATTATATTATCCTATGATCTAGAGTCAAACATAACATATATCTTGGTCGTCTTGACTTGAATATTGATGTGGAAGAGTTTTGTCATTTCCTTATCTTCTTGGTGATGAAGGATATTAAGATTCACCTCCTTCTGCATAGATGGAAAGACAATATTTTCATCCACATTATACCTACTTTTAACCATATTTCTCAAGTATATGTATAGAGGGTTCTTTTTCTTTCTATCCTTCTTGCATTTCTTCAATTTCAACTCTAGATGTAGATTCCAACATTTTCCTCAGTGCGGCCATCGATGTTGTGCTATGATATTTGCACTTATCTATACTGGTTGATGTATTATTACCTTTTCCCTCTTTCCACTTCTTCTTTCCCTCCTTGGAATCTCCATGGTTCTCTTTCTTCTTAGAAAAACAAGCATGCCCCTTTGTTTATCCTATGTTCTCCAAGTATTGTTCCTATACACATGCCTCATCCACTATCTTTGTCTCAAAGAGAATCGCCTTCATTTGTAGGTTACTATGTAAACCACATAGATACTAGAGGAGTACATATGGGTTCTTGGGAGAGATACCTAGCATGATGGGAACCTTTATAAACTTGGTGGTTTACTCCCATACACTTCGCCCCTATGCAACATCCCCACTATAATCCCCGGTTTAATTAATTCTTATGTATATATAATGTGTGGATATAGCAAAAGCAATGTAATATGTGAATTTTATTTCTATGTTTTTAATAATAAAATGTGATACCAGTTGCTAAGGGGACATGGAAAGATATGGGGGATAAATTAATCCACAAGAGAGGGGAGGGTCTAAGAGAGTGGCTAAGAGGGATCCAATGGGGAATTACCTACACATATTAATTTAATCCATTTTCCTAAAATTTTCTATTGATATATGAACCTTCAAATTTATGATTGAGTGTTCCCAAAGACAATAATTGAATACATGTAAGAGGGTGGGTGTGAGTAGTCACATCCCGTAGTTAATGGACACATGGGGGTTTAGTACAATCATATTTAATGAAGCGTGTGATTCAATCAAGGAAAACCAAAAGGAGGAAATTCATATGGTTTGGCACAAGAATTTTTACACATTTAAGTTTTGTTGCATGAGGAGCAAGTAAAGATAAAGGAAGAGAGCTTGGATATGGTGCAAACATGGAGGGTAAATTATATAGAATGCTAGAGAATATCTAGATATTTTTGGAGATGACTATTGAAGCTTCGGGTTGTTATACCCGAAGATTGAACTCGTGAGAGGGTTGCTCTAAAACAACAAGTATTTGTTGTTGTTTTCTAGTAGTTTGTCATAGTAGTAAGTTCCCTCGAGTTCCTAGTTGAGAGATTCCTAGCTACCTATGATAGAGATACCCTGATAAATGAATGGGACACCTGAGGGATTTAGATCACTAAAGGGGTATATTCCTTCGGTTGGATAGGTCAAGAGGAAGAGAGATCATGAAAAATTGAGATAGTTATAGGAGAAAACTAGTGGGTTGTGGGAATTTTTCATTTTTAGTGGACAATGAGTGACCACCCACTTTTTTGCATTGATAGCCTTAGCTCGCAGATGAATTGTTGTTTATATTTGGAACAAAAAGTCTATGATTGGGTGGAACATCCATCCCAAGTAACATGGTGTACAACTATTGTTAAAATATTAATGTTTTATCTTGTTTTTGTTGTATTGTGAGTTTTAATAGTTGTCCATGAAATATGAGTATGGGAAAATATTCTATATGTTGTCGTCATGAATTTATTACCTACATTTATGTCTATTTTAGTATGTTGTAGATGCATCAATGTAATGGTAAAGAACAATAGTTAAATCTATATTTAATTCATAGTTGAAAACTACGTGAAATTAATTTAGTTAACTGTAAAACTTCATTTTTATGAGTATTCCACACTATAATATCCCCTTGTTGGGTTGGGGGATGTTAAGTTATGGTATCATAGTTCCTGGTTCAAACACCATGTTTGTATGGGCTCAAACCAACGCGAATTTCAGAAATTGATTTTTGTAGTTTTTATCTATGATGAATTTGGGGAAAATGGTGAAAAATCATAGAGAAATCCCCAAATTCAAGAACAATATTTGACTTTCAATGGCTCAGAGTTGTTTACGTGGTTTACTAGAGAAATTATGCAAAGTTGCAGAGATAAAGTTGCAAAGTTGGAGAGCTAAAGTATTTATGCTTTTTCTTATCCCGTCCATCATTAAAATAAACAAGAAAGGGGACAAAGGGTCCTCTTGTCTTATATCCCTGGAGGGGTAAAACGATTTGGCTGGGGATCCATTAACTAGTAGCGGAAAACTGGTCGTAGACACTAGGTTGATTATCCATTTAATCCAATGTTGTTCAAACACAAAGGCTTCCATCGTTTTCTACATATAGTGCAAGCTTATGTTTTCATAACATTTGGCCAAATCAAATTGTATTATCATTCCCGTTTTTTTTATTACATTTTAGGGTATGTGTTTTTCCATGGGCTTGTATGATGTCTGCCTCTTCTCCACAAATATTGAATCTTCCTTTGAGATCAGAGTGGGGAGTATGGGTTTCAATCTATTATCTATTATGTTTGATATTATCTTATACACCAGATTACTCAGGGATATCGGTCTATATCGGTCAAGAGTTTTAGCTTCATTTTATTTTGGGATCAAGGTGATCATCATGGCGTTCATGGATTTTAGGATTGATGATGAACGTATTGATTCCTCCACTATTCCATATATATCATACTTAACCACATCCCAACAAGCTTTAAAGAAGTCCACTGTGAATCCATCTGGACCTAGGTCCTTTCCATTTGGCATCTCCCGGGTCACTTGGTTGACTTCTTCCATTGATATGGGTTTTCATAGGTTTACATTGTGCTCCTATGTTACCAACTTAGGCATATTCCTTACAATCCTATAGATTTCTTCAGTCCAATCCAGGTTGGGTTCTTTGGCAATCTCTTGAAAATGTTTGACCGGAGTGTTTTCAATGTTCTCATGGGACTCTCACTCTATCTGATCCTGGTCCTGGATCCTCAAAATTTTCTTATGGGATATTCTCGCTATAGTTGATATGTGGAAGAACTTAGTATTTATCTCCCCATCCTTAAGCCACTGAATTTTGGAATTCTTTTTCCACTGGATATTATCGTGTTTACTTCTTGCTTCCCAAGACCGAAGTAATTGGTTCTCCTCTTTTTTCGTTTCCTCATTGTAGCCTTCTTGAATGCACTGCTCCTGAAGCCATCCCATTCTTTCCTCTATTATTTTTTTATCCTGGTCTATGTTCATGAAAACTTCTTTGTTCCACTTCTTGAGTTTTTCCTTTATGCACTTAAGTTATTTCTGAAGTCGAAACATTTTTGTCCCATATTCCTGGAAATCCTCTTCCCAACAACTTTTGATGTTGGTCCGAGCCCCCCCAGGGGAGGATGCTTCGTTCCAGAACTAAACCTTGCAAGATTATTTATTCCAAAACTAGAAACCTGTCTAGCCTCATAGCCACTTAGTGGTGTAGATTTCTTTTATTGTTCTAGGTAAAATGTCCATTACTAATCCTAGCATCCACTAGTTTTGTTATTTCAATGAACATTTTGAACTCCTCATCATATATGTCCAATCTTCTATTGCCCCCTTTTTTTCTCAGGTAGGGTGGCTATAATGTTGACCTCTCTTGCTAGAATCCAATGAAGGTTACTATTCCTCTCCCTTAGGTTTTATATCCCCAGGAGCATTCTTATTTTATCTTCCAGCATCTGGGGTCCATATACATTGGTACATATGACCTCCTTTGCATTCCCTATCACTTGCATGTTTGTAGATAAAATGTTCCTTGTGGATTATACTGAAATTAGATTCACCATTTGTGGGTTCCAGAGGGTGAGAATTCCTCCAACAGTGTTTTGACTATATATAGTCAGAAAATTGTACCTATTCAAGTACCTCTTTCTTATTATTTACATCCTACTTGTATTGCATTTGGTCTCTTGAATAAATCAAATATATGGTTGTTCCATCTTCAACTTATTTTTTAGGATTCTTTGCTTTCTAGGGTTGTTCAGGCCCCTTATGTTCCAAGTTATAACCTTCATTTTAAACATGTGGGCGGGAGTTAGGAAAAATATTTTTTATCTTACCTGAGTTTATCAGAAGCGCTCTAAATTCTTGTAGGGATACATTGTTTTATTTTCTCCATTTCTTTTGTACTTCCTTCTTTGATGAGTGTTGTGGATGACTTTCTCCGATCTTGATGCCTAGGTTTCCTATTTCTCCATGCATGCATTTTGTTTCTCTGGTTTTTTCTTCCTCCCTCAAAAAGAAGAGGTACTAGATGCGATCCAATTGATCCATATGTATATTGTCATCTCCTTTATTTTTCCATTGTTCCAGTATATTTTCGAGGTCTATCCCTTCCCTTTCCATGATATCTCTTAAGTCTAGGTATTTTGTTCCAACCTCACTCGGTGTCATTTCAGAGTCTCCATCTACCTCATGCATTAGTGTATTTGTGTCTCTATTTCCTTCTTCATTTGATCCCTTGTTGTGCCTATGGTTTCCCTGAGGGTTTTGATTCTATCTAGTCGTGTTTTCTTCTCGTTCATTTGTCTCCCTTTCCTTTCATCTTTTATGTTCCTCCTCTCCCTCTTGTGTTCGGTTTCCTAGTCCTTCAAAACTATTCCTCGATTCTGGGTTTCTCGTTGTGGAGGGTTTTCCCTGTCTTCTATTTCCTCTGCCTTTGTAGCTTGGCCGAATAAAACCTTCCTCATCCTCGTGTTGTTTTGAGTTTTCCTCCTTTGTTTTTTTTTTAGCGAGAATTCTCTTAGTAGGTTCATTTGTTCATGACATATTCTACATATAAACGAAATTTTTTCATAGTATATTCTTTGGATCCATTCCTCATACCTAAATTCCAGACTTGTTTCATCTCGTAGTGCCCCCAAGACATCAATCTCTATACAAATTCTCGCATAAGATGTATACTTTCCTTTTAATGTTGCATCAGACAACTTGAAATATTTCCCCAACGTAAGTCCTATTTCCCTCCTTGGAATCTCCATGGTTCTATTTCTCTTTAGAACCACTTGGTTGCCACTATGTTTTTCCTACATTTTCCATGTATTGATCCTATACACACTCCTGATCCATGGTCGTTGGCTTGAATAACATCACCTTATTTCATATATTACTATGTAAACCACTCAGATACTTTAGGATTACATATAGGTTCTTGGGAGAGATACCTAACATGATGCCCACCTTTCTAAACTTAGTGGTGTACTCCCATACATTCATCCCTTGCCTCTTATTGAGTTAGTTCCATTGGTTCCATTGGTCCTCTATGTAATATCCCCAAAAATAATTTATTATTAAAGGTTGAATGCACTTAGGAATTTATTTGCGTTTTTGGAAAATTTGAATGTGGAAAATTGTTGACATTTTTGGCAATTCCGAATTTGAAATTTAGTTAATTGTAATTTATTATTGTGACTCTTGGGCAAATATTGGATTTTATCAACCAACTCTTTGACTATGACACTTGTAAGAAACAAATATTTTTTATATTTATTGCTGAGAGACAAATGAAACAGCCAGGTTGAAATCAGCTGACCATGAATCCATGAGTGGGGAACATGCTTGAACTATCTCATGGCTGAATTTCACAAGTGGAAAATCAGAAATTTGGCCATTGGTAGCCAGTGAAAATCAGGGATTTGTAAAGATGCGAAAATTCCCAAGGGGAAAATCTCTAGGCACAAGATGTTTTTGCATATATAGCATATGGGAGGAGTTAGGATGCTACCTAGTAGGCTGGGGGAAAAGGACATCTCTTGTTGTTATGAGGACCATTTTTTGAGTGTGAGGCAAGGAGAATTTATGAATCAAAAAGAGGAATATAGAGAAAGAGGAGCTTTGTTTCTTTCCCTCATGGATCCATGGTCAGGCTAGGGGGTGAACAGAGCAAGTAGATTGGTTGTTATGTTCTATGGTTGGGAGGAACTTGGTTGTTCCATTTGTTGTTCGGCAACTTGTTCAGATATGTCCACCTACTCCTTTCCTAGCTAAATGTTCTCTTGATTAAACAACTGATAGATTTCATATACTTAATTCTGGATGAATATTTTGTTGATTAAATTGTTGGTAGAATGAAATCGATTTAGAATAAGCCTCTACAGTTTTAGTTTTATTTAACCAGTAAATTGAAGAAAGTTATTGTGAAGTTAATTTCATTATAGTTGAATATTGTATATATATATAGGAGATACCGTCTAGATTTAGACCGCAAAAATAATTGTGGTCTGAATTCTTAACGGGTACCAGACATGAAAAGATATATATGTATATACATACTTGATGGACAAATGGATCTTTACATTGTCAAGTGAAGTTCTCGAGACATTTAGTATATATTCATCACAATTTAAATAAGAGGACAAAACTATATAAACAATAATACAGTAAGTTGTTTATTGATTTTGTATAACTGCAATTTCAAGTAATTACCACTGAATCCTACGATATTAATGGAGAATATAGTTACAATACCCTTTTCTTTTCAAAATAAATTAGAATCGAATGATCAACGATATATATTCATAATCATACTACCTATTAGAGAGTCGAACAAAAAATTTAATCTTCAATTTTTACATAACGCATGCGATCATAATCCATTAAATGGTGAAATCGTATTCAATCTAGGGTTTCCCCTTTGTATTTTGTTTATGACTTGAAGGTACAAGTAACTAGCTATATTTAGGAGTCTGATATAAAACTACAATGATAATAGTATCATGTCGTAAGTTGGAACTCAAATACCTTTCGAGTGAGGGGATCGTGTCCTTCCACATCCTCAGAGAGATTAGTCTTTCAAGTAAATCAATAATTTAAACTTAGTATAACATTGAAGTCAACAAAATTTAAACATTGAATATAGAAAAATCACCACCATAAATTTTACAAAATGGAAAAATCACAAATTTAATATATGGACATCACTTAGCATGTGATTTAGGGAAAATATGCTTGTTCTTCCATTTGCATCGATGAGGAAATTTTCCACTGGCCCGAAGGGGAGGAATGGACCAAGGATTGCTTGATTAGTACCCTCGCACCAAACAGGGGTCCCATCATTAGATTTTGGCAATCGAATCTTTAACCAAATATTTCAGAAGGAAATAAACAAGAAGCATTCTTAAACCATAATTATAAAGAAAGCACAAAATAAAACGTGCTCCACAATAATTGCACGAATTCGGATCATAGATAATGATACGAGATTTTTTCCCTCATAACTATAAGAAAAACTACAGGTCGATGACAAAGAATAACGAGATCATAACAAGGTTCTTGGTACCTAAATCTTTGTTCCCTTCTTTCATACGAATGACGTGAAATTAGACAGGTTAACTACCAAATTAACTACCAGGTTAACTACCAGATTCCAGAACGGAGAGTAAGGTTGAATATTTTAAAGGTTCTTAAGTTCTGGAATAATATTACACGGTGGGAATCTTAACTTTGTATCTATGCATGTACATGCACAAATAAAGTAAATAGAGTAGTTTTTTATTAAAGACAAACCTTATACAACAGTAAAGAAATCCTCACCGCAGCTACAGGGATGGATTTACGACTTCACAACTTTAAATCCGAGAATGCTAGACTTCCATAGTGAGTTGGATACAAGAAGTCAATAGCTCGAATACTTAATGCTAAACAAAATAGAGTAAATAAGGAAAAATGCAACCCATATCACGAAAGAGATAAAGCCGCAAGCCAACACCATTGTAGAAATTATATATCTAACCAGAGCTCGAACAAAAATATTCCAGCGAGTTAAGATTAATCAGAAAGGAGGTTGTCAACCAGCAACAGTAAAAGAAAAATCAATTACAGAGACAAATTAAGATGTGACTAACTATCGTATATGTTACAGTAGTACAAGCAATAAGGTTTATGAACTTACCCGGTAAAGGAGGAAACAGGATAGATGCATAACGTTTCCTTTCCATACGCAGATCATAATCCCCCTCGTCGCCGGTGGTCATGCGTAGAGCAATGTTCAGAGGTTAACACAAGATGTTTGGGAAACATTTCATAAAATCCAAAGGAAATGGAACCTTAGTCACCAAAGTGACCTGGTATCACAAAGTAATGGCGAATGGAGGCTTTGGGTACACAGGCCATGTGAACAAGCACGCATGGCATATCGACATTGGTCACTTAAATATAGAACTTGTACAATGCATAAAACCCCATAACTATCAATCAAAGAAATCTTAATGGTGTTACAGACATTCTTTAACTATGCATTAAACTGAGCCCACTCGCACTGTTAGTGCTAGCCCCTATSAGGAAATTGGATGGATGCATACTGGATAGTAAKMATTAGGGTTGTGACTTGTMGCRCCAGGTGGATTCCAAACCCCATGTTATTTATCTTTTTCGTGTGGCCCTGTCACTTGTCAACTAGTGTGGGTGTTAGTTATATTAATGATGGTGTGGAAGACCTCAACAAAGAAACAAATAAACCACTACTATGATATTTGGGATGTGCACTCAGTTAGGGTGTATTCTTGGCAAGGAGGCGCGTATGCGACCATGGTTGAAACCTTCAGGTAAGGCATACAATGATGTACTCGTACAAACTCAAGAAAATTTTGTTATCTCACTTACGCTTTAGAACTCTATGGTAATACGTGTATGCCTAATATCACGATTTCGTAGTTCTTGAGATGCGGATTTTTATAAGAGGTTATAATAGATCAAATGTATGGGATTGTAAGAATAGAGTTATAGGAATTGTCTAAAAATGGACTTATAAAGAAATTCTTTTGGGAATCCCTTGTTAAAGGTAAAACCCAAATAGGCTAGAGTTTCTACAAATCCTATGGACAGAACGAGTTCATGGCTACAAGGTAAAACCCAAATAGGCTAGAGTTGCTACAAATCCTATGGACAGGACGAGTTCATGGCTTCATGAAGAGGTTTCACTTTAACTGGTTATGACAAGTGTTAACTCATGTTTGAATAATTGTAATTAGTACAACTCGATGGAAAGATTGTGCACCTTGTCTTATCCACTTATAAAGGTGTTTAAGTATGTGTCATTTTCCGATAGAGATGATTACAAGTTTTAAAATGATTAAATATATGAGAGTAAAGAAGCATTAATGCATCTATTAAATTATTATTTTTGGGGGGTAAATTTTGGGGTACAATACATATGGTATCAGAGAAAATGTTATAACACTTGGACCTTAAACAGGGCCAAAAATGTTTTCATTAGCACCTGTTTTTTTTTAATGAAAAACTAACAAAACATTTATTGTTACAAACAAAAAACTTTATTTATGTTGTGTTAATGGTAGCACAGAATGAAGAAGAGATCCAACTTGAGGATAATCTCTAGAAAAGACCTATGAGAGAGCTTGGACAAAATAGTGAAGGAAGTTTTGCCACCTAGGTTCTGGAAACTATGATGTGGAACTACAAATTTTCAAAGAAGACAATGAGAAACTGAAAAAATCAAAACAAGAACAACAGGAAATAAATGAAGTACTTTTGCGTAGCATAGTAACAAAGAATATCCCAAAAGATAGCAACGAGGAAGAAGAGTTCAGGAAGAGAGCCTCCAAAAATTATGGCCCTGAATCAGAAAAAGGGGATAGCTCTTTCGAAGGAACACCATGAGCAGAAGATAAAACAACCACATGAAGAAAGAGGAAACAGGTGGACCACCTGGAAGAGAGTTTAAAAAAATCAAATTTTCCACCTTTGACAGGGAATCCACGACAGGGGAGGAGGCTGAAGCATGGTTACTAGACATAAAAAAGTAACTCCAAATCTACAACTATTCCAGCAACATGAAGGTCAGAATGTCCATCTATAACTTAAGAGGAAAGGCAAGCATATGGTGGCAGGACCTGAAGTTAGCCAAGGGACTAAAGGAAAAACAGATGGAGTGGTCGGATTTCAAGAAAAACTTCAATAAACAATATTTATTTGAAAGTTACTATGAAAGGAAGACCAAAGAGTTTTATGAGCTATGACTCGGTCAAATGACTATGGATGACCTAATAAACAAATTCCTAGAATTATTAAGGTTCGTGCCTTATATTCAGGAGGACAAAGTAAAAATCCAGTGGTTTCTAAGTTTCTTAACACAATCCTATAAGGATAGGATTGAATTTGCAACCCGAAGACCTTAAGTGAATTTTTCAGGAAGGCCCGAATGTGCTATGACCAATACAAAAAACGGTCTGAATTTCCCAAGTCTTGGAAAGACAAGAAACAAGACAGAATGAACCAACAGAAGAAGGGATATCAACCATCACCTTTCCAGAATGCAACAAGAAATTTTCCAAGGAAATTTTTCACTGCAATAACTAGAACACCCAAGGGGGAGGTAAGCCAATTAATCTCGAACAAAGAAGTTTGTGGATAGCCCCAAAGAAACGTTAAAATGTTGGGAATGCGAAGAACCTCACTTAAGGAAACATTGTGTAATGTACCTCAAATTCACCATAAAAAATAAAATCTATGACATAATTCAATTTCGTTTAAGCTTAGAATTTAAGAGAAGGTAAGATTAATTTCTGACCATAATGACATTATTATACGAGTCTAGTTTACTTCGAACATAAAAGCTTATGTGGGTAAATTCTTTCCATAAATTCTAACACTTCCCTTAACACTCAAACTACTCCAACATACTTATATGTATATAGGCAATATCTAAACTTAGGTCGAAGGAACCTTTGATGTTCAGAGAAATAAAGTTCAGAAGGGATAGTACCTTTAAAGTGTTCAAAGGGAGGTAGAGATCAAAATCATCTCATAGAGGTCAAGCTCAGGTGGAAGAATGCCAAGTCATTTTGGCCATAGATTCTTGAGAAGAATGAACGAATGGTGAGATTTCTTTCTGGGGAAGTGCCAAAATCCCATGAACCGTTGGATCTCATAGATCTGTGAGGAGGTTAAGACTGAGCGTATTTTACCATTCAGAAGCTCAGGAGGAGTAACAACCGTTAGATGAGAAGAAATAGGAGTCGTTGATCTCGCGCTCGAAAATTAACTATTTCGGAGTTCGGGGTTTGGAGCAGTAAGGGATTTTGGAGTCGTTGCATCACGAAATCCCGGTTCATGAAATCCTGAAAGAATCTAGACCATTGATATCTCAAGGGGAAGTTTCAGACATCGGAGATTAGAAGGAGGAGAGGTTGGAGTTGCATCGCAACTTCACGAACCTGGAAATTGTGACGCGCTCAGAGGAGTTAGACCCAGGTCATAGGGTGTGGTCACATAGACAGAGGCCTAAGGAAGAGCCAAAACTTGTTAAGCTCTTTTCGGAATTTCAGGACCTGGGAGCTTGAAGGGCCTAGAATCGTTGCAGCCAGAGTTGCAAAATCCCGGATCATGAAACCCCAAAAAGAACCTTGATTAACATCTCAACAAAAAAGAAAAGGGCTCTAGAATATTAAACTGTTGTACAGGTATCAAGTAATATACAAATGTATGCATATAATCCTATTAAATGTATATCCTGGTCATGCATCGATACTTTAGTAATGTTATTACTTTGTATGGATTATTACATAAATATACGAATACTCAGTCATTATCGTTCCTATTTATACATCGACATTTCTTAGATCATTATCATCATCTAAGGGAACCTATCAGAGAAATAAAAAAAAGAAAGGAGTATGAGATTGTCAAAGTAATTAGTTCTGTACATTTAATTATGCTTTTAATTACATGGTTGGATCTTCATGACTGCTGGAACAGTAGGTATTTTGACTGTCTTCTATGTGCACATATAAAGGCATATATTATCATTCTTACTGTAGGGAATTCTCTTTAACTCTC
>ML792109.1:438149-452721 GCA_009831015.1 Picea engelmannii | reverse complement strand
ATATATATATATATATATATAACGATTCACTGTCATAGGTATAGTTTCATCTTGATTCTGGTTTAATAATTGGAAAACTCAGTTACATGCTACGGTCCTGCATATTTACCTACAGAGATATAAACATGCAAGTATATCGACCTAACTTGGGTCTCATTCTTAAACACCGGTATCCTACACATCAAAGCATAGTTAACTCGAAGGATCCCATTTGTTGGAGCGTGTGATTTTCAAAGGAGATTAAATACGAAGTTGATATTTCGACATTCAGTACTTGCTTGTTACATATGTGTGGAGTTCATTTGATTTACTAAACCCAAAAACCCCAAAGTGTTGGGCCCAAGGTCTTTTCTCATTTCGCAATTCGACATTTCTTATTTCATTTTGTTTGTGCATCAGGTGCTCGTAAACCCCGAAACCCCGAAGTGTTGGGCCCACAGTCTTTTCTCATTTCACAATTCAGCATTCCTTATTTCAATTTTTTTGTTTGTCAGGTGTTCGTAAACCCCAAAATCCCAAACCCCGAAAGCCCAAATTGTTGCGCCCACATTCCTTTCGCATTTTGCGATTTAGCAAACAACGTGGTCTTTTGTTTTTTGTGTTCGACGTTTGTAATCACTAAAACCCAATTGACCTATGATTTTCACACCATTTTGTTCTGTATGATTTATGCCATTAAACAATAGTCTACGTTATTTTATCGGTAAAGGTCCTGAATAAATTTCTTTGAACCCTTACGCTTACGGAGAATTACACTTCTGTAATACCTTATACTAGGGAAATGAACTTCTAAAATTTTATTGAGTATTATGACAACAGGTCTCTGCGTGGGTTTTTCTATTTCATTTATTAAATTTCTTTTAATGTAGTCTGTACGCAGTACTAACTGCACTGGTATCCATATACCTTATGTGTGTGTATATATATATATATATATATATATATTTCTATATATAATTCTATAAGTACTATATGTACAGGCTTCTTCCAGTTCAATTATTCAAAGATAGATCTGCTAGAACTTCATTTACGGAAGTAAACATATGCCTATAAATAGATCTGTACCTTTCAATCTCATCTATACATAGACAATCCTACCTATAATTTTGATTTCAGAGTTAAATATGCTCTTGTAGGTGGATCTATTCTTTCAAGTTCATTTGTAGATAGTTTTGTTGAGCGTTTTGTTTTAGGAGCAACCATTCCTAGGATTTGGTCTTTGATCATAAAATTATTACAACGAATAGATGTCATCCATGGAAATTATTTCAACTTAGTACAATTAGATGCATAATCTCAGATACATGAATCATTCAAACGAAGAAGGAGAAGATTTACATATCTGAACCAATTCGCGAGAAGACAAAAGGAACAACCTCGTTCCTCCCAACCATAGAATAGGGTAGCCAAAACCACTTGCCCGATTCCCCCCTAGCCTGACCATGAATCCATGAGGGTGAACTTGGAAACTCCTCCTCAACAATGTCCTTCAATTCCAGTAGTTATCCTCTTGCTTCACACTTACTCAGCAGTGCTCATAACAACAAGGAAAATATGTAGTCTCTTTTCTCCGCATACTTGGCAGCGTCCTACCTCCTCACATATATTATTTATCAATTTTGCCCAGGTCTTTTTCCCTCCCTTGGGAATTTTTGCATCTTTCTAGATCCCTGATTTCCAGGGGCTTCCAATGGCCAAATATCTGATTTTCCACTTGTAATAATCAACCCAGATGTATTTTCAACATGTTCCCCACTCATGGAGTCATGGTCAACTGATTTTAACATGGTTGTTCCATTTGTCCTCCTGCAATTAATATAAATGTTTTGTTTTTATACAAGTGTCATAGTCAAATAGTTAGTCGATTCAAATTAGTTCTCTGCCCAATAGTCATAATAATTAATTACAATTATCAAATTCGAAATTCAGAATTGCCATATAAATGACAATAATTTTCCAAATTCGAGTTTACGAAAAATGGAATAAATTTCCAGCAAATTTAAATTTCAAAAAATATTTTATTTTTGGGGATGTCACATCCTTTCCCCATTCAGTAAAACACTATTCTTAGTGTTCGTTCCTTTCCTAGAACAGGATTGGATGATATTTCTGCAAATCTCCCTCCAATTCCCAAGTGGCCTCCTCAGGACTAAATTTCTTCCATTGCACCTTTACCTGAGCGACGACTCTGTTCCGAAGTGCTATTTCTCTCTGATCCATAAAGGGCTCAAATTAGCCAAAGTTTGGTACCCATTGTTATATGCAAATTCTACCAAGTGTAGGTAGTCTTCCCACTTGTTCAGTTTTTTTCTTACATACATGCGGAGCATATCCTCCATGATTTGGTTTGTCCTTTCGGTCTGTCCATCTATTTGTGGATGATAACTCGTATTGAAATTCAAATTAGTATTTAGCCCTACAAACAATTCCTTCCAAAAAGTGGATGTCAATTTTACGTTTCTTTCTGAAATAACCATTTTAGGAATACCATGCAGTCTAAAAATTTCTTTCATGAATATTTCAGCAATGTTTATAGCTTTAAAAGTAGACTTTATAGGAATAAAGTGTGCAAAATTACTGATTTTATCGATTACAACCATGATAGAATGATTATGTTTCTAAGTTTTAGGAAACCTTGTTATAAAGTCCAGCGATATGGTCTCCCATTTCCATTATGGTACTAGTAATGGCTGTAATAGGCCGGCTAGATGTTGGTGCTCGGTCTTAACCTGCTGACAATCTTGGCACCTAGCCAGGTACTCTGTTGTTTCACCCTTCATATTAGGCAAGTAAAATAGTTTTATGAGTGTTGTTATTGTTTTCTAGTAACCTGGATGGCCAGAATACAGTTTCTTATGCACTTCGTCTAAAACAGTTAATTTTATCTCTGTTGAATCTAATATGTAAAGTTTGTTTTTAAATCTTAATAGTCCCTTCTTGTCGATACTTATATCTGGTTTATCTAAGTTTGCGATACTATTTTGAAATTCTACCATCATCTTAGTGTAATTTCCATCGTTAATACCTGTCGTCCTTATTCTTTGTTCCAGATCACTTTCTACCCTGCTGATATTTATCTCAAATAACCCATGGAATCTTCTACTTAAAGTGTCTGCTACTTTATTTTCATTACCCTTGATATGTCTGACCTCGAAGTCGAATTCGCTCAGGAAGGCTAGCCACCTTACTTGTCTTGCATTAAGGTCTGGTTGGTTAAACATATATTTCACCCCACTATTATCCGTCAATAGTAGGAATTTTTTGCCCATTATATAGTGTCGCCACATTTTTAAGGCATGTATTACTGCTGCCAATTCTATGTCATGATTGACATAATTTCGCCCGTGTTCTTTTAATTTTTGGGACTTGTAACAAATCACCTGCCCTTCCTGAGTTAGAACACCACCTAGTCCCTCTTTACTTGCATCAACACATACTGTGAAGTCTTTATCCGGGTTTTCTACCTTCAAAATGGGCGTCGATGTCAATAATTATTTCAGCTTGTTAAAATTGTCCTGACACTTTTGCGACTAGTTAAACTTGGTCCCTTTCCTTTGTAATGACGTGATAGGGTACGCTATCTTGGAAAACCCTTCTATAAATATGCGATAATATACGGTGATTCCCATGAATGACTGGATATCTACACATCCTTAGGTACTGGCCATTCCATAATGGCCTTTATCTTTTCTAGGTCTACGACAATACCTTCCGAGGAAATGACATGTCCTAAATATTTTATTTATTTTTGATGAAAGTCACATTTGTTGAATTTTTCATATAGTTTGTGTTTCCTTAATGTTTGCAGAACTATTCTTAATTGTTCATCATGTTCCTCTTCCATTTTAGAATAGAACAGAATATTGTCGATAAATACTACTACGAACTTGTCTAAGTACTAACTGAAAATGTTGTTCATCAAGCACATAAATGTGGCTGGTGCGTTAGTGAATCCGAAAGGTATGACTACAAACTTGTAGTGTTTGTACCTTGTTTGAAAAGATGTTTTGTTTATGTCCTCATCGTTTATTCTAACTTGATGATAATCGAATCGTAAATCCAATTTTGAAAAGATCTTGGCCCCACCAACTTGATCGAACAGATCATTTATCCTTGGTAAGGGGTATTTGTTCTTAATGGTCATTTTGTTTAGTTGTCTATAATTGATACATAGTCTTAGAGTACCGTATTTCTTTTTCACAAAGAGGACTGGTGCTCCCCATGGCGAGACACTCGGTCTGAGATTCTCATTGTCAAACAATTTCTATAATTGTATTTTTAATTCTGTCAGTTCTGGTAGACTCATTCGGTAAGGTGCTTTTGAGATAGGGGTTGATCTGGGTAGTAATTCTATGGAGAAATATATTTCCCTTCTAGGAGGTAATTGTGGTATCGCATCCACAAACATGTCTCTGAATTCACGTAGGACAACAAAGTCTTCTAACGTGGGCTTATCTTCTTTTTCTAATAGATTCGTCACTTGGATGGCGTAAACTTGACATCCTTTTCTAATACATTTCTTGAGTTGCATCCCTAAAACTTGTCTGACTAATACAGGTTTTGGTATGCCTTGGGATGTTCTAACAGTGCCAAAATTATCTTTATAGCTAAGTATCTTTGGAGACGAATTCTGGCTTATTCTAGAGAGTGACCTTGTAGAGCGTTCCCCGCACCGAATATTTGATGAAATGATCTAAAAATGTTAAAAAAGATACTATAGACTATTCACTAACCAACACATTTGGTCTCACTGAATTTGGATCCGTTATGAAGAAGTTATGACCTGTTTACCTGAAACATGTGATTTTGACTAGTTCGAGGACTGACCACAAACCCTAGTTTCCACAGAGTGTAACTCCCAAAATACAATGACCCACAAGCTGAATTTTTTACCCCATATACTTGGATATGTTTTTTCACTTTCATAGAAATTTCAGGATATGAACCATTATATAAGAATAGTTATAGCGAAAATGGTGAGATGACCTGTAAGTAACATACCTTAGAAAGCACCATCAAAAGAATTTATCCTTCCTTGCATTTCGGCCTTCTTTTCTTCACCTTCACTCAGAATTATAGTTTATATATCCTTGGTTACCTCAGACATGTATATATATTCAATATGTTCAAGTGTGTTTCAAATGAGAGCCTTGCCTCTTATTTATACTCTCCAAGTAGCTTCCTTAAAAAGATCTTCTAGGCCACTTGGCCCCACTTTCCTTATTTTAGGGTTGGGTCCACTTCTAATTTCTCCATTAAATTTATTATTGAAATACTTTATTTTGTATTCACTTTGAATTATAATACACTCATCACTTCACTTTATTATTTTCCTTTTAAAATTTCTTAAACCACTTTGACTACTTTGACCTTTTGGGGCTTCTAGATGACATATGAGGGTCCTCCAACTTCGTAAGGCCATAACTCTCAAACCGTGAGGAGTTATGTAACGTTATACATACCACCAAAAATGGCATGACATGTACTATCCATATAGAATAGTATTATCAGAAAATATATCATAACTCATATCGTTACCCATCAAACAAACTTGGGTCCATTACCCAAAACTGGGGTCTCCAACTTCTCATGGCCATAACTCTTTAACCATGAGGAATTATGTGGTGTTCCACATACCACCAGAAATGAAATGACAAGAGCTATCCATCTAGGATATTTTCCCTGACAAATTCACTTTCCTTCATCTCATTATTCCATAATTAAGCATGGGTTCTCTTACTCCACAAAGCGTCTTCCCGTGAGGGCTTTCACCATAAGGGGACCACTTCGGAGTTCATCCATATTTACTTCTTATAAACCATGACAAAACAATAATGAGTCATATTTACATCAAACACTATTGGGTCCATTACCTAAACCTTTGTGCTATGGGGCTTTCTTCAAGGGTTGACATCAATGACAACGAACCTTAATCAACATTCAGCACCCAAAACACCTACGTCACCCAAAAAACGTACGCGTGATGTACTCGTGGATGCCTCAAATATGAGATTCTTGAAATGACATTGTGTGTTTTGACTTAGAATTCATATCAATGTAGTCTAGATATGAATTTCCATTTATATGGTGTATTTATGTTTTGAGTTTCGCCTAAATTTCCATTGCTATGGTGTATTTATGTTTCCATGGTCTCAATGTATGAGGATTTGATAAGTTTTCTTTGCAGGAATCAAATATGAGTTTGAAATGACATTGTGTGTTTGAGTTAGAATTCATGTCAATATTGTCTCAAGATATGAATGTGTCCTAGATTACCACTAGATTCCCTAGGAATATTCAATTTCATACAATTTTCCACCACCATTTTGTGTCTATCCCATTACACTCCAAACCAAAAAAACTCTATTAACAATTAGATGAAAAAAATAGAAAATTTACCATTGAAAAAAATAAAAAGCAGAAGAAATCTTATTGTTGAAACACTAAAGCAAAAAATGGAGGAGTGTTACGAACCCTAGGTGAATGGAGAAATAAATATCATCAATTTCCCATATGTTTCAACTTTAGTTTGTTTTTTCTTTCCTATTTCATGATTCTACTCCTCTCATAGTAGTGCACTATGTGGAACACTCACTATTTTTGACCAGCTATCTATAACTATTTTGGAGTGAAAATATGTAACAATTTGTAACTATTTTCAAGGAGTGATGATCTAAAATGATCTATAACTAGGAATATTCAAAGACTCCCCAAGGTCATTACTAAACCTATAAATTCCATTACCATGGATTGTAAATCTTGTAGTTTTCTTAATTAATTTTCATTAATATTTGTGCGGAAATTACATTAGTATTGGTTGTAATCATGTATGTTTTAAATATTTTCCATTAATATTTTTGATGATACATACTTTGAATGATACAAAGTAGGAGGGAGGATTCTACAATAAAAATATAAAGTGTTGGTTGCTATGCAATGAAATTGTGTCGAGTGGATTTTAGGTTTCAGTAGTAAGAGAATTGTTTGTGTGTGCACATCTGTGAGAGGTAGAGAGAATGTAAAAATTATTAGTTAATATAGAGAGGGAGGAAAGTATTTTATCTATAATTCAATTTTATTATTTTAAAGATTACATAAGGGAGAATCCTAGAACGTCGTTGATGGCGTTTTTGGAGGAGGAGATTCCAGAGGAACCTAGCCAAGTCCCTCCAGAATCCCTCCTCTTCACTATACCAGACAATTGGCAGCCCCCCAGCTAAATCCCAACAAGCACAAGTACTCCAACCACAATCTTGCAAGCACAGGAGGCGAGGGAACAGACTACATGTATAATTTAGGAGGAATTCCTCCACCTCGATACCGAGGACACCATTAAAATCAAAGACTCGGGAACGACAGAGGATCTCGGGGCGGCGAGGAATCTTGGGGAAACGAAGGATATGGAAGAGTCTCATGAGGAAATCATTGAGGCAGCGATAGTCTGTAGTTTGGAGGTGGAGGGTGAGAAAATCTTGGCGCCACCACTTCTCTTGACACTCCCGAATTTCAGCTAGGAACCACCTCCCTTCTTCCATCCAAAGAAGTTAGCGCTCATTTTTTAGCTCAGAAGCCATATGGTTGATCAAATTCATTGAGACACCATCATGCATCATAGAATTGACATGATGTACAAGGAATACTCGAACTCAAAAACAACCCATAGGTGTTCGACTTGGACCAGGACATTCATGATCCATCCCAAGAACGAACCCCTCAGTGGTGACCTGAGCGACACGACCTCGGGTAAAAATGGGTAATTTACTTGCTTTGGCTATCACAAGCATTCTCATCTTAGCTCCTTGCACTGCTACAGAGCAGTTTTATAATTATGTCTTTAATTTTCACTCTATGTCCTCTGTCTGTCTTGGTTGTCTAGCATAGTGTTGCACCAACTCGAATCTGCCACCTACCCTAGTTTTTGTTTGACAGCGAAGATGGCAAATTGTCATTTCTGAAAATGACATCACTGCTCTGGTTTCCGCTAATTTGGCAGAACAACTAGCGGACTATATCCATGTTGCTTTTTTGTATTGTAAAAGTTTTATGATAGGATTTTTCTCTTTTTATTCACAAAAAAAAGGGTGGATTGTAAAATTTAACATCATAAAAAAACTATTTCTATATAACATTTTGATGTAATAGTGAATTGTATAATTTAACATAAGTTTTAAATAGAACTTAGAACCAAAAAAACATTCAACAATGAAAATATTAGATAATCACAACCTTTGTATAATTTAAAAAAGAAAAAATATTTTATAATATATTGAATATTATAAATTATATGAACAAATAAAACATAACCTTTTTTTTACAATATAACGAATATATGTGTTTTTTAGAATATAACGAATATATGTGTTTAAGAGAATTTAAAATATTGATTAATAAAATAAATGTATTATATAGTAAATTAAAAATTAGGGAAAAATATAAGTGGAATTCACCATTTTATATCAAGATTTTCTAGTCTCAATTTTATTAGAAGATCTTGTTTCTTCAAATCCAATTCTAGATCCATAGCTATACTGCTTTTAAGATGTATAATCTAAAAAGGGTCGCAACCTCATTCACCTAGAACAACCAAAAAGGTTATGTCAAAAGAGGCTATAAGATAGAGGGGTAAAGTAAGCTATATCAAATGGAATGGTTTTTTATGGAGGTGCAAGACAACTCACATACTTTGCTAAGTGATGATATAGATATGAAATTTTGTGATCATTAGAAATATATTTTCAGTCGAAAAGGACTATCATCTTCTTCTATTATATGATTACTATCATCATGGGGTCAATCATGGTGGAAACCTCTACTCTTGAAAAATATTTGGAAGGTAAACTATAAGCTAGGATTTATCATGTGCTCATTGTTGAAGGAAAGAAACCAACAAATATTCAAAGATGAATTCCTCACTACATAACATATGGTTAAAATCTCAAAGGAAAATCAAAAAGACCAGTCAATGTTTTCCAAAGGTGAACTACAACTAATGTGAAAACTCTACTTTAAACATACTCAACCTTCAGGGTTCAAACCAGGATCCTATTAAACAATTGTGGGAACGCCTTAAGGAATGGTGGCTGAAATTGAACATTGATGGGGAATCTAGAGGTAATCTAGGACTTGGAAGTGTAGGGGATCTGTTGAGAGACCATGCATGGTTCAACAAACCTAATTATTGTGTATCCCTATACCATGGAACAAATAAAAGAGTAGAAGACATGAAAGTTATTAAAGATATTGACTTAGTTATACAACATTTGGGAATCTAGGGATTAATTCTAGAGGGTCATTAAGAAATCCTCATAAACATTACCCAAAAAAAAATTAAGAAATGAATGGAATATTGAGAGAATGATCCTTTGTTGTACATCAACTATCCAATCATTCAACAAGGTTCAATTTCCCCATGTTTGTAGATCACAAAATTTAGTAACAAGCTTGAAAGAAAATCATGCTATTGACTCCAAGGAATATGGTTCAATGACCCCGAAATAGAATGCATTTCAGAGAGTTGGGATTGGACGAAGAGACTATCGATTGCATGAATGTAAGTAGGAGTACACCAAATGACAAATAAGGATTTGATAATTTGGAAATATCCATGTCTTATGATGATATTTTAGGCCCTTAATCTTAGTCCTACTATATTTCTATGGTTAGTACAATTTACCTTTCTAGGGTTACTAGAAATTACTTTTAATGACATTCTCGTGAATTTGAATAGAGCCTATATAGTACACAAAAAACAAAATGGTTGTGACTATCATGTTTACAAAACATCATCAAATTCCAAGATTTAAGGTCGAGGGATACAATTTCATGAAATCTTTCCATGTGAAATTTAACATTATTTCCACTATCATACTAGTTCAACTCTTAAATAACACTACCATATTTGTGTTTTCAAAAAGAAAACAAAAATAAAAATACATCTTAAGTTAACCTTAAATAAACTATAATTACTATATTTATATTTATTTATTGGAAAGATTGGATAAGAGACTAATAATTTTATAGTTCTCAATTATGTGTGATTAATTACTTTTTCTAATATTTAAAATAAAATTTCCTACATAAAAAATTATAAAATAATTTGGTCACCCGTATCATTTATTCATATGTAAAAATTTCAATCAAAACTAGTCAAAAGGAATCATGAACATCTAATTGCTCACACCATTCCGTATGGCCATTGGTGAACGATCATTACGTATGGCCATTGGTGAACGATGATGAAGTCTTCATCACCCAAAACATGTACGTGTGATGTACTTGTGGATGCCTCAAAACACGTGGCTTCGTTGGGATTTATGCTTTTGATTTTTCTTACCATTTTGGATGCCTCAAAACACGTGGCTTCGTTGGAGATTTATGCTTTTGAGTATTCTTTCCAGAAACCGGGATTTGGAGACGGTTTGTTGATTAGATTTTGTGCTTTTGTGACTGCCTGAGTTTTTATGCTATTGTAAATGCCTCAGTTTTTGTGACTTCTTGAGACGATCTATTGATTAGACGGTTTTGTGACTGCCAGCTTTTGTGTTTTTGTAACGGCCTAAGCTTTAGCTTTTGTGTCTTCCTGAGTTTTTGTTCTTTTGTAATTTTGTAACGGATTTAGACCTGAGTTTTTGTTCTTTTGTAATTTTGTAACGGATTTAGAAACTTTAGCTTTTGTGACTAACTGAGATGGTCTCTTGATTAGATTGCCTACTTATGTGACTGCCTATATTTTGTGACTGTTGGGTGATTGAGCATTCGTTTTCGACGTCTGATTTTGGTTGCCTGAACTTTTGTGACTGATTTCTGCCTAAGAAATTGAATTCGGTGTGGTGGAGGTTAATCTTAGCAACCGAGGGTTGTATTTCCCATTGTTGTCTGCCATTTTTGGAGAGAAGAAATCTGCTGGTACCAGGGATCGTTTCTCATGAATTTTTCCTTTGATGTGCCACAAAAATGTAACGGACTTAGAAGCTTTAGCTTTTGTGACTGCCTGATATAGTCTTTTGATTAGATTGTGTGCTTATGTGACTGCTGGGTGATTCAACATTCATTTTCGGTGTACGATTTTGTCTGCCTCAGCTTTTCTGACTGATTGCTTCTTAACAAATCAAATTTGGTGTGCTGGAGGTTAATCTTAGCAACCGAGGGTTGTATTTCCCATTGTTGTCTGCCATTTTTGGAGAGCTGAGAAATCTGTTGGTTCCATGGATCGTTTCCCATAAAATTTTCATTTGATGTGCCATTTCATGTGCCACGAAAATGTAGGCAGTCTTTTTTGCAGAGGTTTGAAATGTTTGCGGGGATGAAGTCGACTTCTTTACAGAGAATTTAAAGAGTTTGCTGTGCTGAATTCGACTTCTGGCTGCATCACATATGGAAAACAAACATGGGAGCCATACCTGGTTGTAGCTAAGGTGAGCCAATACGTTTTATCCGATTCATAGATTCAAACAAGTAATATCCGTTCATATATTAAATATACTTTTCCAATGGCATTTCCTTTTTAGGGCTCTAAATATAAGGAATGGACATACTTAAGCGAAATCTGTGTATTTGCCATAATTTCAATCTCTAAAATCTGCATTTTTGTTCCATCTCATGTTTCATCTGTTTCACCTTGTTGTTGAAGGTTTCTTAGTCTGTAATTGGTTGAAAATCCCACATCACATGTATTTATTGTAATTCCTTCATCGCTTGCTAAAAACATCTCTTCTTCAACTAGTTGTTGAATGTTTCATAGTCTATAATTGGTTGAAAATATCACATCACATGGTTTCATGGTTTCTTGTAATTTGCCAGAAAGCATTTCTTGTTCTAAACAAAAATAGAAAAGATAGACAACATGTGACAAGGAGTTTGTTTTTTTCTAGTATGAGATAGTTTTCCTTATCATTATGTTGATCTTATCAGACAAATATCGAGAATTAGGAAAAACTCAGTCCGAAACTAAGGCCTTCAAGTTGACAGAACTCTTGAAAGAAAAGGCACATAAAGAGGTAAGGGCACCTACATGTCCAACTTCATATGTAGGAAGACCTTTGGAATTTTATAGCTTCCATAGATTAAGAAAATGATATATATGTAACAAATTACAGGGTAGTCAACTCAAATATATGTAGACTATTCTTATTCTTATGAAATAAAATTTAGTTTTCAAGTTTGGATGTTTTCTGATTTAGCATTCTCCTTTTACAGCTTATTAAAAATTGTAATTTAAAACATTTGAGGACCTTACTAGATATACAGTTTTCAATTTTAAAAATTTTGTGGGGATGTTACTGCTGAACCATCTAATTTTAGCATTAAATTTCTTTATTAAGAATTAGTTACCATTCGAAAATCAATGCCGAAGCTTATATTTATCTATGTGATATTTTTTCCCTTAAAACATTTTGCTATTAAATTTTAGACATGGTATTAGCATTGACTTCAAACTCAGTTGGTCCATTAGCCAAGATCTCCTCCAATTTTGGATTCTCTTCCTAAATAATTTGTTTGTTCCATTTACCATAGATTCACTTTTACCTCTTATGCCATGATAATTATCTGTATAAATACATGTCTCTTGCAATTTCAAGTGATTAAGGTATAATTAAATGGAACAGACAATCAATTGTCACAAACATCACCAAGAGTAATAGATTCAGTACAGGAATAATAGATCCAAAATTAGATGGCACCATAAAGAAAATCAAATCTCATCTGCATTCCATTTGAGATAATGTGTATGGGAGTTAGAATTCATTTCAATATAGTATCATTTTCTATATATATATATATATGACTGAAAAAACAAGTCTTAGGTGTATCATTTTCTATATTACAAAACTGAATATCAAATCTTAGGTGTAGTCAAATTCAGGACATTGTCATTAAAAGTAATTTGTAGTAACTGTATAAATAATATTAGTCAAAGGTAAATTGTAGTAACCATAGAAATATAGCAGGACTACACATGGATATTTCCACATCATCACTTCCTTATTTGTGATTTGGTGTACTTCTACTAACATTCATGCAATCTGTAGTCTCTTCCTCCAATCCCAACTCTTTGAAATTCATTCTATTTGGAGGTTCATTGAATCCTATTCTTTGGAGTCAATAGCATGATTTTCTTTCAAGTTTGTTACTAAATTTAATGACCTACAATCATTGGAAAATTTAACTTTGTTGAATGATTGGATTGTTTATCTACACCAAAGGATCATGCTCTCAATCTTACATGTCTTTCTTAAGGTTTTTTTTTGTCATGTTTATGAGGATTTCTTAATGACCTTCTATAATTAATCCATAGATTCCCAAATGTCGAACAACTAAGTCAATAACTTTCATATCTTCTAGTGTTTTATTTGTATGTCCTAGATTACCTCTAGATTCCCTAGGAATGTTAAATTTCATACAATTTTCCACAACCATTTTGTGTCTATCCCTTTACACTCCAAACCAAAAAAACTCTATTAACAATTACATGAAAAAAATAGAAATTTTACCATTAAAAAGGATAAAAAGAACATGAAATATTATTGTTGAGACACTAAACAACAAAATGGAGGAGTCTTAAGAACCCTAGGTAAATGGAGAAAGAAAAACCATGAATTTCCCATATGTTTCAACTTTAGTTGTTTTTTTCTTTCCTATTTCATGATTCTACTCCTCTCATAATAGTGAATTGTGTGGAGCACTCCCTATTTTTGACCAGCCAAACAAGTACAAGAAGTATTTTTGACGAGCTAAACAAGTACAACAAGTACAATCCATAACTATTTTGGAGTAAAAATATGTAACATTTTGTAACTATTTCTAAGGAGTGATGATCTATAATGATCTATAACTATGCATCTTCAAAGTCTCCCAAAGGTAATTACTAAACCTATAAATTCCATTACCATGGATTGTAAATCATGTAGTTTTCTTAAATAAAGTGTTGGGTGATACGCAACCAAATTTGTCCAGTGGATTTTAGGTTTCAGTAGTCACATAATTGTTTGTGTGTGGACATATCTGAGAGGTAGAGAGAATGTCAAGATTATCAAGTGATGATGATGATGATGATGATTAACGTCCACTAAGACCTAATTGGTCTATCGGACCTTAAGAGGCTAAGTGATTAATTGTGATTCTTTAGAATTTTGTTTCTGTCCTCGAAAAGCATTAAGAGAAGCTTTCCAAGATCACCATACTTTTGTTGAGTTAAGAGGTTAGGAAGGTTGGTAGTGTGATCAATATTTTGAAAATGAGATCTAATATGGGTATAGGCTGGAAAATCTAAGAGAAAGTGTTTTCATCTTCAACCTTCTTAGTGTCACAAAGGTGACACACTCTTTCATCCCATGGCGTTTTAGGAATTGACCAACACCCAGTTTCACTATGGAGCTCGTGAGAATTTTTTCTTATCTTAGCAATGCTTATTTCTTTCTTTACACTTGGCGAAACAGATAGATAATTTTGATCTTCTAGATTAGGGTTGATTACATCTTTATAATACCTTAATTTTCTTTTTCCCTCTAACTCTTTATCACACCACATTTTTTCCTTAAAATTTGATTTGACGTTTTTTTTAATAGTATCTTTA
>ML792109.1:427605-438099 GCA_009831015.1 Picea engelmannii | reverse complement strand
TTTCTTCCATTATTCCCCAATAGTTTAGCCAAGATTGGGTGTCTTTATGCCATCCTCGCTTGAGTCGATGGTGGTTATGACTTGATTTGGAAGCAATTTTAGGTAGCCTCTTGTCTTCCATGTTGTTTAACTTGTTCTTATACTTTAGGTATCTAGTCATAGCCATGCTCTAAATAGGGGAGAGGCTAGTTTCTACGAGGAGGATGGGATAGGGCGTATTTCCTTTAATTTTGAGATTATAGTTTATAAAATTCTTTTGCATTTTCTCTATCTTTCTCCAGGATTCATGAGAGATACTACAGCCCCATACTTCACATCCATAAAGAATAACAGGTGCAACAAGAGTCTCAAAGAGGAGTTTTTTCTTATCCCAACTCCAAAGTTCAACTGATTTACAATTGTTTTCAAGCCCATAATAAGCTTTCCATCCCCCAATAATCCTTTTCTCAATGCTATAATTCCAATTAAGCTTGTGGTGAATATCAATTCCAAGATATTTGTATGAATTCACTTCCTCCAAGTTGTTGTTGTCATATACAAAGGTATCATAAGGGATCTTATTGGATAATATATTTTGAATAATATATAATGATAAATTTTGAATATAATATAGAGAGGGAGAAAAATATTTTATCTATAATTCAATTTTCTTATTTTTAAAGATTACATATTATTCTTGGAATTTTTAAAAATAATTTTATTTAAATAGAAATTAGTAATTCTTGAAATCTATTCTAAAAATTTAATAATTTTTTCATGAGATCATATATTTAAGAATTAATCAAATTTAGTTATGGAAAAGAACACCATGCCATACCTTTCTTTGTCAATCCAATTCCTATATAATACTTGTTCATTATTATGAATTAAAAACTATAAGTACTATCAAAGTTCCTATAGATATAAATATAAATATTGGACCTCACTCCATTTCCATTCCCATAAAATATTATACGATAAAAGTATATAATGATAAATTTTGAATATAATTATTATAATAATTATAAGATATATTTACAAAATATAAAATAATATTTTATTTTCAAAATTAAACTATTATACTATGTTTAAATTATAATTTAATTATTTTAATTATTTTAAATCAAGAGAGATAATTAAATATGGTGGTGATGATTATGATGGTGATTAATGTCCACTAAGACCGAAATAACAATAATGTATTTTAAGGTCAAGCCATGGTAGATACCAAATTGGTGTATGAAACCCCCATGTTTGTGGGACAAGGGACATAGAATATCAAATCTAAAATATAGTTATCATAATATATTAAGTTTAAAATATAAAATAATTATAATAATACATAATATACAATTATAATAATTATAAAATATAAAATGATATATTATTAAAAAAAACATTATATTATGTTTAAAATATAATTTAATTAGTTAAAACAATTGAGATAATTAAATATTATATAAAAAAAAATGTTAAAAAAGATTTTGGTTTTTTATTGTTTAAAAAAATGCATGTCCTTATGGATTTTCTAGTTCCAATTAAGATCTTGTTGTTTGAAATCCAATTCTATATCGATACTTATAATGCTTTAAAGATGTATAATACAAAAATACTTATACTTCTTTAAAGATGTATAATCCAAAAAGGTCATGACTTCATTCACGTACAACCACCAAAAAGGGTTATGTTAGTCAAAAAGAACTATCCTCTTCTTCTAATAGATGATTACTATCATCCTGAGGTCAATCATAGTGGAAAGCTCTACTCTTGAAAAATATTTGGAAGGTAAACTATAAGCTAGGATTTATCATGTGCTCATCGTGGAAGGCAAGAAACTGAAGAATATTCAAAGATGAATTCCTCACTACATAACATATGGTTAAGAGATTAAAGGGAAATTAGAGAGACATGTCAATTTTTCCCAAAGGTGAACTACAACTAATGTGAAAACTCTACTTTAAACATACTCAACCTTCAGGGTTCAAAGAGGGATCCCATTAAGCAATTGTGGGAACACCTTTAGGAATGGTGGCTAAAATTGAACATTGATGGGGAATCTAGAGGTAATCTATGACTTGGAAGTGTAGGGGATATGTTGAGAGACTATGCATGGTTCACCAAACCTACTAATTTTGTATTCGTATTGCAGGGAGAAAATAAAAGAGTAGAAGATATGAAAGTTATTCAATGTATTGACTTACTTGTTCAACATTTGGGAATCTAGGGATTAATTCTACAGGGTCATTAAGAAATCCTCATAAACATAACCAAAACAAAAAATCAAGATAGGAATGGAATATTGAGAGCATGACCCTTTGGTGTAGATCAACTAACAAATCATTCAACAAATTTCAATTTTTGCATGCTTGTAGATTAGAAAATGTAGTAACAAACTTGCAAGAAATGCATGCCAATGACTCTAAGGAATATGGTTCAATGACCCTGTAAATAGAATGCATTTCACATTGTTGGTATTGGAGGAAGAGACTATAGATTGCATGAATGTAAGTAGGAGTACACCAAATGACAAATAATGAGGTGATAATGTGGAAATATATATCCATGTGTTATGATGATATTTTAGGCCCTTAAGCTTAGTCCTACTATATTTGTATGGTTACTACAATTTACCTTTCTAGGATTACTACAAATTACTTTTAATCACATTGTCTTGAATTTGACTACAAACTATATAGTACACAAAAACAAAATGTTGGTGATGATCATGTTTACAAAACATCATCAAATTCCAAGATGTAAGGCCAAGGGATACAATTTCATGAACATAATTAGGTTCCTTTATTTTCAAAGAAATCTCTCCATGTTAAATTTAACATTATTTCCACTATCGTAAATAAAACTACCCTGTATCTCTTTTCAAATAAAATGTTTTCAAATAGAAAATAAAAATCAAAATATATCTTACATTAACCTTAAATAATCAGTGATTACTATATTGCTATATTTATTGATTCGAAAAATTGAATAAGATACTAAATTATATATTATAGTTATATAGTTATCCATTATGTGTGATTAATTACTTTTTTCTAATATTTAAAATAAAATTCATACATAAAAAAATATAAAATAATTGCATCACCCATTTCATTGATTTATATGTAAAATTTTTAATCAAACCTAGTCATGAGGAATCATGAACATCTAATTTCTCACATCATTACATATCGCCATTGGTGAAGGACGATGAAGTATTCATCACCCAAAACACCTACGTCACCCAAAACACGTATGCGTGATGCACTCTTGGATGCCCCAAATATGAGCTTCTTGAAATGACATTGTGTGTTCTCACTTAGAATTCATGTCAATGTAGTCTAGATATGAATTTTTGTTGCTATGGTGTATTTATGTTTTGAGTTTCGCCTAAATTTCCATTGCTATGGTGTATTTATGTTTCCATGGTCTCAATGTATTAGGGTTTGATAAGTTTTCTTTGGGAGAATCAAATATGAGTTTGAAATGGCATTGTGTGTTTTGAGTTAGAATTCATGTCAATATTGTCTCGAGATATGAATGTGTCCTAGATTACCACTAGATTCCCTAGGAATGTTCAATTTCATACAATTTTCCACCACCATTTTGTGTCTATCCCATTACACTCCAAACCAAAAAAACTCTATTAACAATTAGATGAAAAAAATAGAAAATTTACCATTGAAAAAAATAAAAAGCACAAGAAAGATTATTGTTGAAACACTAAAGAAAAAAATGGAGTGTTAAGAACCCTAGGTGAATGGAGAAAGAAATATCATCAATTTCCCATATGTTTCAACTTTAGTTTGTTTTTTCTTTCCTATTTCATTATTCTACTCCTCTCATAGTAGTGCACTATGTGGAACACTCACTATTTTTGACCAGCTATCTATAACTATTTTGGAGTGAAAATATGTAATAATTTGTAACTATTTTCCAGGAGTGAATATCTAAACTGATCTATAACTAGGAATATTCAAAGACTCCTCAAGGTAATTACTAAACCTATAAATTCCATTACCATGGATTGTAAATCATGTAGTTTTCTTAAGTAATTTTCATTAATATTTGTGCGGAAATTACATTAGTATTGGTTGTAATCATTTATGTTTTAAATAATTTCCATTAATATTTGTGATGATACATACTTTGAATGATACAAAGTAGGAGGGAGGATTCTAGAATAAAAATATAAAGTGTTGGTTGCTATGCAACGAAATTGTGTCGAGTGGATTTTAGGTTTCAGTAGTCAGAGAAATGTTTATGTGTGCACATCTGTGAGAGGTAAAGAGAATGTCAAAATTATCAGGTAATATAGGGAGGGAGGAAAGTATTTTATCTATAATTCAATTTTCTTATTTTAAAGATTACAGAAGGGAGAAGCCTAGAACGTCGTTGATGGCATTTTTTGAGGAGGATACTCTAGAGGAACCTAGCCAGGTCCCTCTAGAATTCCTTCTCTTCACTATACCAGACAATTGGCAGCCCCCCAACAAAATCCCAACAAGCACAAGTTCTCCAACCACAATCCTACAAGCACAGGAGGCGAGGGAAGAGACTACATGTATAATTGAGGAGGAGTTCCTCCACCTCGACAACGAGGACACCATTCAAATCAAAGACTCAGGCATGTCGGAGGATCTCAGGGTGGTGGAGAATCTTGGGGAAACGAAGGATATGGAAGAGTCTCACAAGGAATTCAATGTGGCAGCGAGAGTATGTAGTTTGGAGGTGGAGGGTGAGAAAATCCTAGCGCCACCACCTCTCTTGACACTCCCGGATTTCAGATAGGAACCACCTCCCTTCTTCCATCCAAATAAGTCAGCGCTTATTTTTGAGCTTAGAATCCATATGGATGATCAAATTCCTTTAGACACCCTCATGCATCATAGAATTGACCTGATGTACAAGGAATAATTGAACTCAAAAACAACCCAGAGGTGTTCGACTTGCACCAGGCCATTCATGATCTAACCCAAGAACGACCCCCTCAGCGGTGACCCAAGCGACATGACCTCAGGTGAAAATGGGTAATTTACTTACTTTCTCTATCACAAGCATTCTCAACTGAGCTCCTTGCATTGCTACAGAGCAGTTTTATAGTTATGTCTTTAATTTTCACACTATGTCCTTTGTCTGTCTTGGTTGTCTAGAAAAGTGTTGCACAGACTCGAATCCGCCACCTACCCTAGTTTTTGTTTGACAGCGAGGATGGAAAATTGTCATTTCTGAAAATGACATCACTGCTCTAGTTTCCACTAATTTGGTGGAACAACTAGCAGATTGTAGCCATGTGGCTTTTTTGTATTGTAAAAGTTTTATGATAGGAATTTTCTCTTTTTATTCACAAAAAAAGGGTTGATTGTACAATTTAACATCATAAAAAAACTATTTCTATATAACATGTTTATGTAATAGTGAATTGTATAATTTAACATAAGTTTTAAATAGAACTTAGAACCAAAAAAACATTCAACAATTAAAAGATTAGATAATCACAACCATTGTATAATGAAAATTTAAATATCAAACATTCACTCTATTTTAAAGTAAAGTAGGTAAACCAATTAATTCTCTAAACAATAAACTATCATCATCCCATTTTCATACTGGAGTATATCATCATCAAAAGTTAGTTAAGAGAATAATAAAGAAAAAATAATATATTTTAAAAGTTATATTTTTAGGTTTTATTTTGTGTTTTACACTTTAGGATGCTTAATAAAATATATTATTTTATATTTTAAAAATTAATATTGTATATGCTTATTTAATTTAAACTAAGTTATTTTTACTTATTAATTTAAAAAAGAAAATTTGTTTTATAATATATTGAATTTTATAAATTATATGAACAAATAAAACATAACCTTTTTTTTTAGAATATAACGAATATATGTGTTTAAGAGAATTTAAAATATTGATTAATAAAATAAATGTATTATATAGTAAATTAAAAATTAGGGAAAAATATAAGTGGAATTCACCATTTTTTATTAAGATTTTCTAGTCTCAATGTTATTATAAGATCTTGTTTCTTGAAATCCAATTCTAGATCCATAGCTATAGTGCTTTTAAGATGTATAATCTAAAAAGGTCGCAATCTGATTCACCTAGAACAACCAAAAAGGTTATGTCAAAAGAGGCTATAAGATAGAGGGGTAAAGTAAGCTATATCAGATGGAATGGTTTTTTATGGAGGTGGAAGACAACTCACATACTTTGCTAAGTGATGATCTAGATATGAAATTTGGAATCATTAGAAATATATTTTCAGTGAAAAAGGACTATCCTCTTCTTCTATTATATGATTACTATCATCATGGGGTCAATCATGATGGAAACCTCTACTCTTGAAAAATATTTGAAAGGTAAACTATAAGCTAGGATTTATCATGTGCTCATTGTGGAAGGAAAGAAACCAACGAATATTCAAAGATGAATTCCTCATTACATAACATATGGTTAAAATCTCAAAGGGAAATCAAAAAGACAATTCAGTGTTTTCCAAAGGTGAACTACAACTAATGTGAAAACTCTACTTTAAACATACTCAACCTTCAGGGTTCAAACCAGGATCCCATTAAGCAATTGTGGGAAGGCCTTGAGGAATGGTGGATGAAATTGAACATTGATGGGGAATCTATAGGTAATATTGTAACAACCCTCCTCGTTGTGACAACGACTTTGACAACAGGTGCAATTTTTTTTTTGTTTTAAAAGTGTGTGCGCGCGTGTAGAAAGGAACATACACACTTTGACTCTACGTCACCACACGACAATCAACAAGACACAACCATGATGATCACCACCAGAAGACAAGACGCACAACAAGTGGCTCCTAGCAATGAAACATAAGGCACACAATATAAACACTTAACGACATACTGGGGTAGGCACCGTACAAACACAGAGGGAGGAATCCATGGTAGTATATCTTACTATTTCTGCACAGGAAAGCATGGCGTTTAATCTTAGTTCTCTGCTCCGGAGAGAGAGAAGGTCAGATAGGCTCATGGCCAACTGCTCAGGTAGAAACTAGTAAGATCTGTCAAGTGTGTCGCAAGAGTGGAAACCCTGCCTTTAAAGGGCCCGAGACTCTTGATACGGCACTGGATTCCTTACACCGAAAAAAATAATCACACACCCACCCTTACACACTAGGCTGCGTGGAGGTGTCTACCCCCTACCTGACACCCCCAGACCAAGCAATAGTGATTACTACCACATACAACAATAGTTAATAAAATTTCCATGACCACTACGGAAAATGCAACCCACCAGGACTCCGACAACTACCAACCCTCAAGGAATGAGGCATTGACCCTCACTCAATTAGCCTTATATACCAATCCATTACTACTTGCACTTTTATCAGTTCACAAGTCGCCAAGTCTACTCTAAAATAAGGGAAAAACTATTAATTTGCAACTTCCCAATACCAATTCATAATGACGGATGATACTTAGATTATAGACCTTGCATTCAAAATATCAAGTTCCCTATTCCTTGTAGGTCACCAACAAATAAATTACTATAACCCAACAACATTTAATTTTCTATTACAATAGCATGGCATAGAGTAACCACAATACTACATTGATATTATCCAAACTAATGGTTACATTTTTGTCTGTAGTATAGCAACATTCATCTCGTTTGGCAAAGACCATAGATTATGGTAACTTCACATACACAACTACAATAGCCGTCTATGATTAAATTAAGCTTACCACTACAACTCAGTTCCAAGGATTTAACTAACATGATCCATGACTGAAGATTTCATCTTTATCCCTATGCGATATCCCGTCAAACACCACTACCATATCCTTACCATAATGACAACACTATTGTAAATTTTTAATCAATAACCTAGCAATAAAATGTCAATCTCCAATCACATTACTCCTAGTATGTTACCCATGTAATGGGGTTACAACAACTTTACCATAAAGTGAATCAGCATTGCATTATTTTACCCTAACCCTTCCAATGAATTAACAATAAAGTTTAACATCATGTCACCAACCCTAAACATTGTATTCTTATTTTAATTGGCCACGACATTCTACCTTTACATATTTCCAAAACCATATAATATAGTGAAAATACGGTCACCCATTCCTATCCTATTGTTGTTATCATTAATAATAACATTTCCATAGCAGTACCATAAGACAACCATAACCTTACAGTGTACGGCTGTATCAAGCAAATAAAATGACATTTAAAATTCACTCTAAATTATCTAAATGAACATTGCATTTTACTGCTGGGATAAAACAATTCAATTTATCTATTCTTAGGGTTTCCATAATAAAAAAAAAGAACTCGCTAGACCATAAGATTTACTTTCTATCAAAATTTTCTTTTTAAAAATAAAAGACGAGCTGCCTTCAAATTTCTATCCTTCGACTAGTATGAAGAAATAACATTTCCCTTTTAACATCAACCTATTTTTGAAATCTGAAGGCGTAGTAACCTATTATTTAGAATCTGAAGGCGCAGATTCCCTTGACAACATAACTGCTGCCTTGTTAGTGCCGGGTTAGTGACTTATTAATTTAAGATTTCCAGAATACAAATAATACACTCATTTCAAAGTAAGCTATTGCCGTGTTTATCTACCACCAGGAAGCTAGTAAAAAGGTTAGATCATCCACCATTACAACGATAAGGGCACTATCATCAGCAGATTTGTTACTGTGGTCACTTGGATATAATAAATTAGAGAAACTGGCTTCCCGCACCTGAGATAGCGTGTTGTCTTAATCCTTAACATTTAAACCTCAGGGCCAGTCACAAGGCTAAACTGTTGTAATTAAATAACTCTCTGTCAGTTCTGGAAGTGATTAACCTAATAAGGCGGCCAACCACCAGCTCGAAACCGTGAGTAATACAACTGTCCAACTATAACCCTACGCTAGCCGAGGTAATCCGCTCTAGTACGGACCAGCAGATGTGAACTGGGATAACTAAAAGGATGCAGCCCATAAAACGCCCATAGTAAAATCAACAGGGCCATAATAGAGTGCCCGAAATGGGTACAGAAGCGTCATCATACGCCGAAATGGACATTTAAAAAGCACATAGAAGTTATAAATAATGAAATCATTAAGGGCGCAGAGACTGAAGTTATAACATCACGGACAAAACGCAATCAACTCAGACGCAACCGAAATAAGACGCAGAACTGGCAATCAACGTCGGAATAGTTATAATAGCACGCAGTCCCAAAAATGCAGTAATCCTCATGGGATTCGCCTGGATGAAATTACAAGAACAGATTGCCAACATAAACTCAACGCCGCACTCAGATTCAGAAGGTCAACAAGTTTAACCCATGAAATCGACCCCAGATTCGCCCAACCAATTTCAACACCTGAAATCGAGTTCCAGGAAGGCCCAACAACTCTAGAAATGCCAAACGTATTCAACACTACATTTGAACTCAGAAAGTCAACAAATTTACCCCACGAACTTGAACCCCTCAACTGATCATAGATACCAACAATGAAATAAAAAAAAATGCCACACGCCCCTTCTAAACGGATCCCAAATTCCTGGTTTAAATCCAACATAACCCGCGGTCATATCTAGTAACTCAAGATGGACGTTGCCAAATAGACGAAGTGGAAGTTTTGGCTAGGTCTGGCAGAGGTAAAAATAAAAATACATAAATAAAAATAAAATTACTCAACCAACAGTCCCCATAAATAACAAAAAGACATCCATTGAATATAAACACCTAAGAAATTTTAACACGCCCCCATTAACAGGACATTCCCATAATAACATCAGGCGCCCCCATAAATAAATTAAAAAAAAAAACAGAATCAATACAGTACCCATAACCCTAAAATGGATTCACCAGAAACCCCAAACTGTACCCAACACCCAAAAAAATGAAATGATTTTTCAACGAAATGGCTGCACATTCCTAGCCATATTAACACGATTCACACCATAACCACTGAAACTACAAATTTGCACAATATCCATTAACCTAAAGTTTATAAACACTCGCAGCAAGGTAAAAATGCCCAAATACAAATGACATACCTGTGCCCTTATCGCTTGCAGCAAATGAATCGTGTGCTCTTGCCGCTCCTGATCCTGCTTGTCGACCGTAGAGGACTCACCGGTACCTCCCAGCCAAATGCTAGGTGTACTCTCCTTCCCCCTCAGCCCCCCGAGCCGCAAAGGGGCCACACACAATCCAGACAGTACCTAGCTTCCCAGCTCGCCTCCAAGGCTGAGCTACCACTCAAGTCAGCTGGGAAATCCCCAACTCCTACAAGCAATCAGTCATGTTTGTCATTTTGGCAGCATAACAATACTCCAAAGCAGATCCCCTTCTTTTCCCCCATCTCCTTTCTTTTATCCTCTTTTTTTTGACCTAATCCCATTAGGTTTTCCCCAAAAACCCTAAATCCCCTCCTTTTACGTTTCCCCCCCCTTTTATTTATTTATTTATTTCTTTTTATTTTTATTTTTTTTGAAAACTCAAAAGGT
>ML792109.1:400350-427032 GCA_009831015.1 Picea engelmannii | reverse complement strand
TGCACCACGTGCTCCAAGGGTGCCACTCGCCAACTGAGTTTCTTTTGTGCGACATGCCCTTCAGGATGCACCACGTGCTCCAAGGGTGCCACTCGCCAACTGGACTGATTGGTAG
This sequence comes from Picea engelmannii, assembly GCA_009831015.1. Lineage (NCBI taxonomy): Eukaryota > Viridiplantae > Streptophyta > Pinopsida > Pinales > Pinaceae > Picea > Picea engelmannii. The sequence goes on along the minus strand of ML792109.1, from coordinate 426,917 downwards.
ACATCTATAACCCCTGGAGTCAATACTCTGACAGGTGAACTTGTAGGAGACTAAGGGTTCTAAGGAATAAGGCCCGCACCTTATTGTGCGCCCCTTAGAATCATCGTCAGTGACTGTCGCAGTCTGCCCTCACAGCATCATGGATCCTCTCGAACTATGTAATCGTTAACCTACAGCTCGAGCCACGGCGGGAGTGCTAGTAGGCGGTGGCAGGGCTGCTGTCCACCCCTCTCCCTCAACCTCTCTGCAAATCGTGTGTGGCCCCTTTACTCCATATGTGAGTCTGGTCGGCAAGCTATCGTCATCCTGCATCATCAACAATCATGTCAGAAATGTCAACATCAAATCATCAAATCAAATGAAACATCATAGTAAACATATCAACCCAAAAGAACACTCCCTGACTTAGTTCGGAATCCAAGGGGATTCTACCGATGCCTCTGCATCCTCAAGGTCAAAACCCTGCACACTCAATAAAATTGAGTCAATAGCATCTGTCGACATAAAATGGTAACACATCCTGTCATCTGTCAATCGCATCATAATCAAGTATAAATGGTCTAACATCATAAAAGTCTAGATCACTTGCAAGCAAGTGTCCTCAAATAATACGTTTTCTTAGTGCGCCAAAGCGGGATGTTACAAATATAAGACTTGGAAGTGTAGGGGATCTATTGAAAGACCATGCATGGTTCAATAAACCTACTTATTTTGTATCCCTGTACCATGGATCAAATAAAAGAGTAGAAGATATGAAAGTTATTAAAGGTATTGAATTAGTTATTCAACATTTGGGAATCTAGGGATTAATTCTAGAGGGTCATTAAGAAATCCTCATAAACATTACCCAAAAAAAAATTAAGAAATGAATGGAATATTGAGAGAATGATCCTTTTTTGTACATCAACTATCCAATCATTCAACAAGGTTCAATTTCCCCATGTTTGTAGATCACAAAATTTAGTAACAAGCTTGCAAGAAAATCATGCTATTGACTCCAAGGAATATAGTTCAATGACCCCGGAAATAGAATGCATTTCAGAGAGTTGGGATTGGAGGAAGAGACTATGGATTGCATGAATGTAAGTAGGAGTACACCAAATGACAAATAAGGAGGTGATAATTTGGAAATATCCATGTCTTATGATGATATTTTAGGCCCTTAAGTTTAGTTCTACTATATTTCTATGGTTAGTACAATTTACCTTTATAGGGTTACTAGAAATTACTTTTAATGAAATTCTCATGAATTTAAATAGATCCTATATAGTACACAAAAAACAAAATGCTTGTGACTATCATGTTTACAAAGCATCATCAAATTCCAAGATTTAAGTTTAGGGGATACACTTTCATGAACTACTCTGGAAAAAAATTAGGTTCCACCCATGCGCCAAAGGTAATTTACATCGCTCGACAACACTCAAACAGACGCACTAACTTTGACCAGTTTCTCTTTCGCCGCTATTCCCTCATTAGGAATCATGTCATCCCCAGTGATAGACGCATCAATAACCTTGGCGCCACACGTCCTATCTGGACCAAGGACCCTAGATAAATCTTGCACGCTAGGAGCCGAATACCGATAATAAAATCACACTCAACTACAACAACAAATCGATGAGACACCAGAGGATGACTACCAGGGAGAACACCAACCAAAACATGACTTCGTCAACCACCCAACCCTTTTATCGAGTCTAACCGGTCAAATTTTTACCCTCTAAGTAGTGTTGAAAACAGATCTAGTTTTATCATCACTTACGATCCCAAGGGAAATTCTAAATTTATTCCAAGATGTAATCTTACCTAGCAATCGACTTCATATGAAAACATTTTCCATAACAATGCAAAAAGTTAAATAGAATACTTATTAACACAATACATTACCACATGCGGTCTATCTACTCTAGTTGTTCTTCTATTAATCTTAGCTTTGGTATCACTTTCCATATATGTATCAATGCAACTTTTGCTTTTGCAAACGAACCTTTTGCGCATGCAACCTTTATTTTTCTAAAATTACAACCTTCTCCTAAGGACAAGCTACTTGTATGCAACCAATTTATCTATCGAACTCTATGATCCTTCTTCTTACATAATTAGGTAAAGGTGTGTGGAATAATTGAAGCTTTTTTCTTAGCAAGAGTTCTTAGTTTCATTTACCATAATTTCTTAGCTCTTCATAAATCCAAGGAGATTTGTCAACGGATCGAATGATACATTGCGTTAAGTTGTAATGACTTCGATTAGAACAACCTATTGTAGACTTTGTTCCTCGAATTTAGTTCTCCCCTTTATTTTAATCAAATCCAAATATCAAAATTTCCTTGGCTAAATTACATCTATAAAATCTATACTCGCCATTATGATTTTGTTATTCCCAACATTGTTGTCTATAATTTTTAGCAATTGAAAATCTATAAGGAAATTTTTTTTTTTAAAAGAACCTTCCATTGGTTGCCTCCATGGTGTAGTTGTTCAAGTAATTGTCCAACGTCCTTTGCAATTAGCAGTATAATGGCACAGTACCATTGGTCGACCAGCTGGCACACAACATTATACAGTCAACAGATTCGTTGTCTAAATGGGCAATTTCATAGTCAGTCGTTCCCATGGACATCAGCGGTATTCGTGGTCTAACCCTGTACTGGAAACACAGCTGGAAATCAACTGAAACCGCAGATAAAGAGGTAACAGTTATCGCAATAGAGAAAGAAATGAACTCACCTTCTAGGAATGGAAACATCGCCTTCTAAAATAGTCTCTCTACAGGAATCAAGGGTAGATGGAATCGCTATCAAGGATCGCAACCAAGCTTGGGTAAATGTTGCAGTAAAAATATAAGGTGAAATTGCAGCCAAAGATGGGTGGAAAGCCCCAAAAACGAGTCATTGTGTTGATGGAAGAATACACTACAAAACGTTTTGTTCATTTTAGAAGTTCCTTACAGATTTGCTGAGACGCATCAAGAACCCAATTGCTGAGTTAAGAACAATTTCACCGTGAAGCAATAATTGGCTGGAAAGATTGATAGAATTGTAGTGAGAAAATAAAACGCAGGGTGACACTTGAATTCGCTGGCAAGGCTCTATTACCCAAGAAGTGGTAAAATGAAGGATTAGTGGGCAAATCGTGGATAAAGGAAATGCAGGTGAAAACACAATTACGAAACCCAGAGAAAGGATTTAAATCACACCGGTTTATTACAAATCGTGGTCAGTTAAAAGGGGGAGAAATCATTGAGTTAACACCTCGCTTGTTGAGATTTATCAACAAAACAACTGAGTTTTACTGTAACCATAGTTTTCTAAGTAAAAACCTCAAGGTCGTGGCCAAAAACTGGTAAAATCGCCCTGTAGTTAAGAGTCACGAAATGTAGCCTTAAAGGTAAAATTGCTAGGTAAATATGAGTTATGAAATACAGTTTAAAGGAGGGGTATATTTCAATGTAATACAAATAAAATTTCAGGCCTTTACACCCCAAACAAAAATGTGACCAATGCATAAGAAACACATCCCTATCCTCTGCAACCACACTCAAGCATAGTAAAATAAAATTCCAGTAAGTAAAATCTAGGGTGGTTCTGGTGTAGACAAAAGAATGCGCTCAAGGAAACGATTAATCTCAACTGAAAAATGTAGTAATGAAAGTGTAAAGTTTGTTGTGTAAATTTTCCCATGAGATACATTAATTTGTAGAGAAAAAAAATAATCTGCAGGCCAAAATATATAAGCGCAGAGAGAGGAAGGTGTTGAATCACGAAGGATAAAGCCATGAGATCTAATGAAATGCATAGGAAAAATACTCAAGGTTTTAGTGCATCTAAAATCAGAGAAAATGCCATCAGAAATAATAAATCGCTGAGTAAACTATGGGTTAAGACGCGAAGCTATTTGCCAACGAATTGTAAACAACTGCAAAGAAAAATAAAACATTTTGTGGCTAAATAATTGCAGTGGAAAATAATGAACAATACAGAAGGATATTCAAACGCAATAAGGCGCAAGACCAACAATCAGCGAAGGACAACAACAAAGGTAGGCGGCTAACAGGTTCGTCCTTCGTTCACCATCCTGGCACAGAAAAGAAGGGTGTTGAGATCCATAGGTCTTTTAGTGCAAAGGCTACGACCGTAGATCAGGTTCCTGGCCAACTGCTCAGGCGAGGACTGGCATGCTAGGGATGAAAAGAAAACAATCGCATGGGTCATAGTCAAACCACAGGGCTATTGAGTCATGTGGGGACGAAGTCCATGGGAAATCATTCAACCAAACAATCAGCTAGGCTAAGAAAAAGGGGTCCGCTATCAATCTAAACATCCAAAACATTTACAAATCAATATGCAGATTGAATCATAAGTACTAATGCATTATACTCTAGAAAATAAAAGAGCGTACCGTTGCCTAATCGCCCGCTTCGAATGACGTCCCTCGCTCCATGCAACTCCTGCTCGTTGATCGTCGTGACCTCACCAGTACCTCCCAGCCAATGCTAGGGGTACTCTTCTTCCCCCTTAGCCCCCCGAGCCACAAAGGGGCCACACACACTATCCATAGATTTCGTCTAGCTCCCAGCTCGCCTCACAAGGCTGAGCTACCACCCTCTCCGAGCTGGGTATCCCAACTCCCACAAGTAAATCATTCAAGTCGATAATTATGCAGTGTAATGTTACGCAAACAGAAGATGATCCTTCCTCCTTCTCCTCCCTTTCTTTTATAGAATTTCCAACTTCCTTTCTTTCCTAAAATCTCATTTAATTAAAGTTTTAAAAATAAATTCCCAAAAATTCCTCTCTGTACAAGTGTCCCTCATCCCCTACAATCATCCATGAGTTAATTTATTTAATTAAATAATTATCTTTATTTCCCTCACCCCCCTAGAGTTACTCCTAGAATCACTCCTAGGTGTCCTCAAATTTCCTTACAGGTTTTAAAGGCTTTCCCTATTATGAAGTTGCTAAATTAGTTTAAAATTAGAAGGCTCTTAAATGTAGATTCTTTACTAAGTTGACTTCCCTCTTTTTCCCTTAAGTTCCCCTTTTTCCTTTTTATGTTACCTCTTTTCCCTAGTTTCCTATTTTTTGATTTTTCCTATTTCCCCTTTTTCTTAGAACTCAACAAGGGAGGTGTGGAATTTAACCCCTTTTCCCCTTTTATCACTAGTTTAGTATCTTTTTAAATTATCAAAAGATAAAATAATTAATTCCCTCTTACATTTTATATCCACATATTTTATTTCTTATGAATAATTTAATTTCTTACTCCCTTCATGTTACAAAATTCTATGAAGATCATAGTTATTATTTAAGTGGTTTTTAATTTAAATTTTATTGTTTTATTTTATTTTATCTATTTATTTATTTATTTTATTATTCTTTTAAAGGTAGACAAAATTTTACCCCTAGCGTAATTTTAGACTTAGATCTTAGATTTTGTATTGGGCGACATTTAATTAGGGAAATTGTTTTAAAATTTCTTAACATGTTATTTGCATTAGGGCCATCTAGGTTCATCCCTCTATCATCATCAATGCGGCGTGCCCTTCAGGACGCACTCAGTGCTCCAAGGGTGCCACTCACCTCATCTATTTCCTTGTGCGATGTGCCCTTCAAGACGCACTACATGCTCCAAGGGTGTCACTCGCCACTCTCCATTTTTCTTGTGCGACGTGCCCTTCAGGATGCACCACATGCTCCAAGGGTGGTACTCACCTCTTGACTGATTTGGTAGACATCAATAACCCCTGGAGTCAACACTCCACGAGGTGAACTTGTGGGAGACCAAGGGATTCTAAGGAATAATTCCCCCGCCTTATTGCGCACCCCTTAGAATCATCGTGAACGATTGTCGCAGTCTTCCCTCATGGCATCGTGGGTCCTCTCAAACTAGGTAATCGTTAACCTACATTTCAAGCCATGGTGGGAGTGCTAGTAGGCTGTGGAAGGCCTGTTGTCCGCACCTCTCCCTCAACATCTCTAGTAGTTGTGTGTGACCCCTTTACTCCATATGTGAGTCTGGTCGGCAAGATATCGTCAGCCTACATCATCAATGAATCATGTCAGAATACATCCATATCATATCATCTAATCAGATGTGATAATATCAAAGTAAAAATAATCAAACCCCAATGTTACACTCCCTGACTTGATCTAGAGTCTAAGGGGTTCCCTCAATGCCTCTGCATCCTCAAGGTCCAAAATCCTGCACACTCAATGTTGTTGGAAAAAACACCCTACGGAATAGCAAACTAGGGTCAGACTTGCATGCAGATTTTGACCAAATAGAAACTACTTTTTTACTTACAACCCAAGATTTAAACCCATTTTTCACAGTAAATGCATGGAAAATGACCACCAACCTTATTACCGGCGTTCGATGTAGATCCCCCGTTGCGATTTGATCACTTTCTTGCGATGCTCCTTCCACAGATAACCTGCACTCAAGACAAACAACAACTATGCATGCATGCTACTTTTATACTCAAGGGTTAGAAATCAAGCATAAATCAATCAAACCATAGACAATTCATGCATTGGGATGGGAAAAGTATTCTTTTTATTACTGAAAGTGAATCAACTTACAAAAAGCTGAGACCAGCCACTGCTCCTTGAACCTAATCCTAGGCTCCTCTTCTTCTGTCCTTCAACTACTTTGCGTTAAATCTCCTTTGGCATGAGGAAAGGCTAAAGGGTTGGGACAATGGATTACGAAAATGGGCAGAGTTTCTTCACTATATTTTTTCCTCCTCCAAATGGTACCCCTACCCCTTCTTTAATAGGCTAGAAGGAGCTAGGGATTTGGACGAACCCTTGGCCATGCATGGCTGGGATTTTTCAGTTAACTCACCCACAACTTTTAGTTTCGTCAACAAATTTCCCTTTTTCGTGCTTTAGTAGGTACACATGGTTTGTTTTGAGTCAACTAGTGTGTACACGCGTGCAGTGATGGGTTAGGGTGCGTGGGCCTTTACAGAAGAGGATTTTCAAAGATTTTGTTCAACAGAGTTTTGGAAAAGAAGGGATATGAGTTGGCATGATGCCAGGTAAGCATATGTGGTGCAATTTAGGGTTATAACATATGCCTCCTAATGTGTGAGGTCAGAAGAGCATCTGATGGCCGAAATACATTACCAATCTTTACTGATGTGTCGAACGATTGAGCCCAAGGATCAGGAACCAGGAGGTGTCATCTGCAAAATAACAAATGTCTCATCGAGGCGGGCATACCCATGCTCGAGATAAAATAGAACCATGGCTACCAATCAAATACACTGTAGATTCATGTCAAATAACTAGAAAGAGTAGCCATGAATAATACACAGCGGAGCTACATATCGAAATCAAAAATATATACATATGGAGTATCCATCTTCCAGAAGATGATTCGTTCGGATGGATGTACTTCAGAGCTCGAGCAACAACTTTAAAATCTTCTAAAACTCGGGTAGGAGTGTAATATGAATGTACGATTGCACTACCCAGAGGTCTTCGATGGCTCGTCGGTTATGGACTTGATAATATTGATGATCAGACTGAAGGCTTCAGTGATTTCGAACAAGGACTTGATTGGATGTTCAGGATGGCCAGGTATGTGGACAATAGGCATATTGCAAAGGGGTCGACTCAAGATTAGTGACAAACTTCCGTTGGACAATAACATGACAAGTGATAAGACTTAGGCAGCATATATGTTAATCATAAATCTACGAAGCAGGAGGCAACGCAAACTCTCCATATGTTTGGAAGAGTAACCAAACGGTGGAGAACAAAACTCTATATAGCAACAAAAGCTTCCTAAGGTCGTACTACATCCCATAGTCTGATGATCAAATGGATAGATGTGCTTTATCCAAGGGCGACTCATTATGCTTCCAATAAAGAAAAATACTTTTCCCATCCTCTTTTTGGGGTATATTTGATTTTTTTGTTTTTTTAGATAATTTTGGAAAAAGAATAAAGGAATATTACGTTACAATGGAGGAACGAGTACTGAAAACATACAAGATCAAGGCAAAAGGACAAGATTGATGTTCTGGTAAAATGATACTCGGGAAAATCCTCCGGCGGCCAAAGGTGTTAAGACGTAGAAACAAACTGTCACAAGGCTGGTAGATAAGGTATACAAATGCAGTTGATAGAACACATAATGGTAACGTCCTTCGATGTAAGTTTAACAAGCCCAGAGAAGGTAAGATCGGTGATTTTTCATGTTTAGAGAGTCTGAAAAAGCATAAAAGGAGACTCCGTTGAGGTACCTTTTTCGAAAATAGTCTAGTCGGTTCGAAAAAGGGATAAACTAGCACCGATTAGACATCAATTCAAAACCATTTTAATGAGTGTGACAAGGAAAAGATCACTCGGCTATTTTTTCACTTTTAAGGAGTCTGAAAAAATCCTAACTATGGACTCCGTCAGGAATATTCTTCTGGACCAATTTAACGAGTGTGAAAGAATAAGGTCACTCGGTGATCTTTTCAATTTTAGGGAGTCTGAAAAGAGCTTAACTATGGACTCCGTGGGGGTTTCTTTTTCGTAAATTTAGTCCCTCAGGCCCAAAAAAGGAATAAAATTATATCTGAGAGTACTCTTCTAAAGAATGAGAATTTGATAGAGTATACCTTTGTTCGTATAGTTGACCGTCCGGACCGAAAAAGGGGTAAAGTACCACTGGACAGACGTGACTTCAAATTTCAGTTTAACGAGCGTGAAAGGCCACAAGATCGCTCGACAATCTTTTCATGTTTAGAGGGTCTGAAAAGGGATTAAAAGGAGACCCGTTATTTTTGGCGAGTCTTGAGGGTGAGACAAAGAGTGAAGAAGACTCATGAAAATTAGGCACAAACTCATATTCAGTAAAGACTATACGGACTCTCGAGCCTACAGTGGTTTTAGAAACGGCATGGACACCATAATGCAACCAGGACCTACCTAGGGAATCCATGTTCTGGTAAGCTCTACCACCAAGTTGCAACACTTCTAGAGCATATATGATGGTTATGTGTCCCAACCTGATGGGATCGATCCTATAGCATAATAAAAAGACAACGAGATGCAAAAGTCGGGGTGGCAACCTAACCTATATGCTCAAGTTGATTTTCAAATTTTTTTTTTTTTTTATGGACCGTCAATATTTTCTCAAAACTCAAAAAAAATGTCCCAATACCTGATCAAATCCCTCCCATATAACTCCTGGATCACTCTAAATGGTTTTTGGTATAAAGAAACTGATAAGGGGCCCAAAAAAGTGACAAAAATAGGCCAAAAAGTCTATAAATAGAAGCTGGCAACTCATTATCACCATTACTGATTTGGAAATTGACTTTGGAGCCAAAAGACCCCCTTTGCCAAAATAGTGATTCTGCAAGCTACAGTGGACAAAACGAACTTCTTCTTGGACCAAGTAAGTACAAACTCCCTTATCTAGTTAATCAATAATTCAATTTCGTTATTTGGTTTATTTTTTGGGTGGGCATCAACCTTAAAAAGGTCGGCCCTAGGTACACGCGGGCTATCTCTGGACAGGCCACATGTACGCTCGGGTAGAGAAAAGTCTGGCCACGTGTACATGCGACTGTCACCTCTACAGCCTGCGTGTACCCCCCTTTTATGATGAAAAAGAAAACTAAAAGGAAGTATTGACCCTCCTTTGCCTTGTTGTGTTGGCAGGATGTATGTCCAGTGGAGGGAGAGGGAGCATGAGGCAATCAATGAGTTGGTTGTTGCATATCCGAATGTCATGGCCATGTTAATGCAATGTGGTTTACTCAAATTATTTCTATGTCCATTTATGCACGCACAACCAAGGCTAATGAATGCCTTGATTGACTACTGGCACCCTAATGCAGGAGCATTTATGTTAGAGGGGCAATCATTGGTGCCCACCACCGAGGATATTTACTTTTTGAATGGCCTCTCAAGGAGAGGGGAACCAGTCAGCTTACAGACTTTTCCTGCGGGGCCGAGCAAGATCTCGGAATTGATAGCTGAGCACTGTGAGGCTAGGACTGACCGCGGGGGCTCCCAGGTACCCATTAGCAATATTACTAACATAGCGCAACAGACTATCTTGTCACTGATTGGGTGAATTACCGGCTCAACAACCATGCATCAGGCTTCACATGCACAGATGAACTGTGCCATCCAGTGCATGAATGCACCAATTTTTTACTGGAGTACCACATTGCTCGAGTGCATGATGAGGCAATTGACAGATTGCCAACAACGAACACAGAGGAACTTTGGGTTTGGGACTATCTTGTGTTCGTTCTTTTTTTAGAGAGTTCTGAGTTTCAGTCCTCAGGTTGTGGTACGAGGACACTAGGTCTCTTTCCCTGCAGTGTGTAAATGGAATGGGCAGTATTACTGCCACAACAGGGTGGTGGAAGGACCATTGAGTCCTTTGACGATGACTTATTTGGGTGGCTGTCATGACAAATCCCCGTGATTGAGGACTATCCATATGCAGGGATAGATTTCTCTAGAGATCCTGAGATACCCATGCCACCTAGTGAGGAGCGAGGGGAGATGGGTAAGTCTCCTCCTTTGTATTTTTTTTTTTTTTCATATGTAATTTTTATGTCATTTTTGTTATATATATCATTTTTTTTTTGTATTCCAGAGTATTTGACGGGTAAAATTTTGTTGCATGCAGATGTGGGACCCGTGCGACCTACCAATTACGCATGGAACAGGTGTCATCCACGGCCAGAAGCTGCAGCTGTCGCCATTGGGGGAGCAGCAGTAGCAGGGAACCTCTCAGCCAGGGAGGCCGAGAGGGTCCTTAGATGAGTAGAGCAGAACTTCACTGCACTCACTCGCACAGTCCCGATGGCAGAGACAGAGGACCTGCCGCCATCCATACAGCCTCATGTAGTGGGGGCACCTCAGACATGGGTCTGATTGTTTAGGCGTTTAGCCCGTACTGTGGATGATTATAATAGGGTCCATAGGCCCTGAACCCATTAGACTTTTGATGTGCCACGAGAACCTACTTGTGTATATTTTTTGAGGGCATAAGCCCGGTGACTTGTTATTATTCCCATTTTTGAGATGCTTGCGTCCATCTTGTACTCTGGTTATTTTATGATCTTATATATGGTTTTTATCTTTTGTGTCTTATGGATTCTCTGTGCAAAAATGTATTTACATGTTTATGTCAATGTTCTTTCATATGTGTGCAAGATGCCAATCTAAAATTTGATTAGCTAGAGTATATGTAACTTGATTTAACCTCCTAGGAACATGAACATATGTAATATAATCAAAGTTTCGTTCTAAGAGACGTACCCTAAGGAATCGTCGGTGTAAGGTTGGATGATGGACTTGGTATACTCAGTTTAGTTGAGACACAGCCAGTTGAGATTCAAGATAGACCCAGAGATGAGAGATACCCAATGACAAAGCATCACAAAGCAACTCGATAACTACACTATACTCGACGACATTATTGGTAGTGTCACCTAAGCATATACCTCTGAAAGATAACAACTGACCCTGAGGTGTAAAGATTACCTAGGCTGTGGAAGCAAGCCTCTGCGTGTGTCGACTAGCACCGTCTGCATACCCAACGAACACCTCAGACTCATTTGACATCTGCCATATTGACGAAAGATAACATCAATGACACGTCCATAACACTTTAAAAGAAACTTAAAAAGTAATAGTACAAAACCTATACATATGTTACAAAAAGTTACCCACAGTGACCTGCCTATGAGTAATACTTCTTGAGGTAGAGCCCATTTCTAGGCTCTGCCAAAGAATTCCCCTCAAAATCAACCAAACGATAAGTGCCCTTTTTTAATACCTATTTTATAATGAAGGGTCCGAACCACATGGGTTTAAACTTTCCTGCCCCCAGGGGGTCCTTGTCTTGGTCGTAGACTAGGACAAGGTCGCCTTCAGAGAAAATCCAAGGATGAATGGACCTATCATATTGACATTTGACCTTATGTTTATGAGCCTCGTTGGCCAGGGCCGCATCGTGGTGCTGCTCATCAAGCTGCTCAAGGTGTACTAATCGTTCTTCAAGTGGAGAAGTGTCTGGCAATAACTGTACTGCCAACTTTAAAGATGTGATTTGACATTCGATGGGAAAGACTGCCTCCAGCCCGTAAACGAGGTGAAAAGGTGAGAAACTGGTTGCAGTCTTAATAGATGTTCAGTAGGCCCATAATGCCAAGTATAACATCAAATGTCAGTTTGACTTGGCTGAGTTGACAGTTCACTATAGAATAGTCTTAAGAGTTTTGTTTACAACTTCCACCTGCCCATTGGCTTGGGGGTAGTAGGGTGATGAATGTTCCTGTCATAACCCGAGATTTGATGTTAATTAGGTCATCATTTGGTTCTAAAAGTGACTTCCATGGTCAGTGACAATCTCTCTTGGGACGCCGAACCATGCTATGATTTGATTGAATAGGAAGAGAGCTGAAGTCTATCCATCATCTTTAAACGTTGGCATAGCTTCGACCCACTTAGTGAAGTAGTCAACAACTACGATGATATAGCGGTGCCCCCTTGTGGACGAGGGGTTGCAAGTAGTGTAATCAATCCCCCACTTAGTGAAGGGACCAATTGTGATGATAGGAAACATAGGATCGGGATGTGCCCTCATCTTCCGAGAGAAGATTTGGCACGGATGGCACTTCTTGACCTATTCTACACAATCTTTGATAAGTGTCGGCCAGAAGTACCCTTGTCGTAAAATCTTTTGGGCTATTGCCAACCCAGACAAATGACCGCCAAAAGCTCTAGTATGGAAATCGTTGAGCATGATGACTACATCCTTATGTGTAAGACATCGACGTAAGATGCAGTCTACACCTCTCCGATACAACGTATCATCAAGTATGAGATACTTCTTAGCCTGATGGCGTATACGCCGATGCTCGTCATGAGAAGCAAGATTGGGACACTTCAAAGTCTGGAGATAGATAAGTATATCTCCGTACCATGGATCTGAAGATGTGATAAAAAACATATCTCCCCGGATAGGCGATTCTTCAGGCACAACGTCACCTGACTCAACCGAAAGTTCTGAAATCAGCTCTGCGAATACCAATGACTTCTTGGACTTTGTTGAATTGAAGTCTAAGTCAAATTATTGGAAGATTACTATCCATCTACTGATTTTTCCGCCTATCACTCATCATGTCAACATGTATTGGAATGGATTCACGACAACAATGATAGTGGTATTGCGAAACAGAACATAGTGACGAAATCGTTGAACAGCATGAATTGCTACCAACGCAAGTTTTTCTATATGAGAATAATTGAGTTCCGGTCCTACGAGGCCTCGACTCAGGTAATAGATAACGTATTTGGAGAACAAATCATCTTCCTGAACTAAAACCATGCCAATGGTAGACTCTGCGGCATCCATATATAATAAGAAATCTTTGTTATAGTTAGGTGGTCGTAGCAGAGGTGCAGTTGTGAGGGCATGTTTTAATGCATCGAAAGAGCATTGAGCAGCTTTGTCCCAGAGAAAAGGAATGTCTTTCTTTAGTAAACGCATAAAACCCTTGGTGAGTTCGACATAGTTGGCGATGAAGCGTCGTAAAAAGTTCGCCTTACCTTGTAGACTCTGAAGTTGTAAAATTGTGCGTGGGGGGGAAACTAGATTATTGCCTCCACCTTGAGAGGATCAACCATGATCCCTGTTGTTGATACGATGAGACCTAACAAACGTCCGGACGTTACGCATAAGCTACACTTGTTTGGATTCAAGTGAATCTTAAAGTAGCGACAACGTTCGAAGATTAGTCTAAGGTGCGTGGGATGATCCATTCTCTTGCGAGATCGCGATGCTAAATCATCTAGATAGGCCTCGACTATATGTTTGATATCATGAAAGGAAAAAGACATGGCCCGCTGGAATGTGGCTCCATCATTTTTAAGACCAAAAGACATCTTACGATAAGCGAATGTACCCCACGGACAAATGAATGTCGTTTTATGTTGGTCCTCAGGTTTGATTTGGATTTGATTATACCGTGAAAAACCATCCATGAAAGAAGAGGATTCACAACTAGCACATTCATCAATGATCTAATCGATGAATGGTGTTGGAAAATTATCTTTGGGACATGCCTTGTTCAAATCATGGAAGTTAGTACATACACGAATTGTGCCTTTTTTTTTATTGACTGGCACAGGATTAGACACCCATTGAGTCAAATGGATAGGATAGATAAAACCGGCCTTTAGCAATTTCTCAACCTCAATCTTGATGGTTGTTGCTTTCTTCGGATTAACTGGACGTAGTTTCTATCGAACAAGCTTGGCATCAGGATACATTTTGATTTCATGTTCAACGATTTTTGGATCGATGCTTGTCATTTCCTCGTAAGACCAGGAAAAAACATCGCAGAATTCTTTGAAAAGATCTGTGTAGATTTGAATCTCTTTGGGGGAGCAATCGGCTCTGACGAAGATGTTTTCCACGACACAAGGGTTTCCGGAGATGTTGATGGGTATAGTTTCAGCGATAGTCGCCATATTACCCTCAGCATAAATTTCCTGTGTAGCTAAGAGATTAATAGGACACAGCTGACCTCCCGTCATGGTCACGGTGAATTCTCCTACTTCGATTCGGCTTAACGCTGGGAGAAAATATGATCTGTGATGAATATATTCCCAAGGTTTGTCCAGAATAGTCATTGCTTCGATTACTTCTTCATCAGAAGGCAAGACTAAGTCTAACAAATCGACAATTGCGACAGAACCCTAAGCCCAACTAGGCTCTAGAAGCGGATCTAACTCTTGTGCAGGAGGTGGATCAGGGTTAGCTGAAGCTTGCTGGACTAGAGAGTACACTACTTCAGCTGCTAACAAGGGCATGGACATGTCGGGGTGCCCTGTCTCATCCATCATGGTTGATGGGGAAGGAAGAAACCATGGATGCTCGAAGTAAGTCGTGCGGAACGACGAAACTTGAAAAATCTCAACCTTATGATGATTAGATATAAATTTGACATCACCTTGCGGGGGTGGATAATCGAAGGTACCCATCAAAGATGGGCATAAACCAGCTCCTACATTGATGATACCCAGTTGAGGATTATCAATCAGCGGGACCGTGGATGCCCCTAAAGCTGGGTCAGGTCAAGAGAAAGACAATTGATCGATGGTCACTATCCAGCCCTCGTGTGGAAACAACAAGACCCGAAAAACTATAGCAACCACAGCTTGAATAGCATAAGTCCAACTCCTTTCATAGCTTGCATATCACAAGAGGTTATAGTCGAGGGGAGCGTCGACTACCTCTACTTGAACACACACGGTCTTCCCTCCTAACTGCACGGGGAAATAAGGAACGATGCCATGTGGTCGGAAAGAACGACCGCCAAAAACAGTGAGGAGAGTAGGTGATGGAGACAAAAATGGCTGGCCAATGGCCTTCCAACATGCCAATGACATAAAGCATGTCGAGGCACCCTCGTCGACCACTGTACGGAAGATATTCCATGTAAAACTTTTCGTGGGGTAAGCCACTACTATCTGAAACGTTACGTGGTAAGGCATACAAGGTTTTAAGTCGGTTGTATATAACATGATGGTACCCAGATTACAAGTCTCAGTAGAGCCTAAAGTGGTTAAAAAATCCTTCCTCTGAGCAGGGAAACCTTGGAGGACCTCTAAAGTAGACATCGCACAAGGGGTTTGTGATAAATCTTCCACCACAGAGTAGTTCTGGGTGGCCCTTGCGTTTGGGTTATGAGAAGCCTTTTTAAACGCACCTTTTGGAATGTGTGTCATTTTTTCTCCCAACGTTTTCTCAATCTGTAGAGGAAGAGATGGGAGGTCGGCTTCTTTTCCTTTTTTAGAAGTGCTTGGTTTACTATAATCATTTTCTCTAGTTGATATGAAAGCATCACCCCTAATCATATATACGTTCGCAGATGAGGGGTTGTTCGGAGGTGGGTAGGTTTCTTGGCTACCCCCTTCTGTGCTTGCAGAGGCTTGAGTTAAATTTTACCCATGTTGAAAATGATTAGTCAACACTGCTTTTCGTTGCTATGCGACAAACTTTTGGGCCTCTGCAAGTCGAGGACATAGATGGTTCGGGTGGTCTTCTATGCACAAGTTTCACAGATACCTCGCCTTCCGTTTTTCAGTGTTGTCCCCGACAGCAATATTGTTGGGTATTTTATCTCCCTTACCCTTCTTTCGTTGTTTTTTCTTCCCTTCAGGCTATTGGGTTGCCTTTGGGTTAGTCGATTTCACTGTATGTTCCTCCGATGTTTGAGTAGGGGGAGAATCCAAAGAAGTAGTTTGGTTGGCCACTGTGTGTTGTATGGATAATTGTTGCAACTACTTTGTCAATTGCTCAACGGGCTTAGTTTGTGCTGATCCAACGATACCATCGGCATGTGGTCCAACTCTCTGTCTAGTTTTATCCAGTATTGAACGTGGCGCATCAGGCAAGATGTTGTATAATAAACTGGACTAAGAATAGATGATCTCAAACTGTTGATCCCTCATGATGGCATCTTCTTCAGAGAAAACTCCAGAGGTTGCGATGTCTTTGGATAACTGTGGGACCAAAGACTTAAGGAACCACTCAAGAAGGAATGCTGGTGGGACTGGTACTTTGATTAAACTCTTCCGGCGTCTCCATTCTCGGATGTGATACGAGATATGGTTCGTTGTTGTTTGTTCGAAATTAGCGAGCAATTCCGTGCCAGCATCGTATCTCATAGGTAACTGGAAATGGTTAAGGAAAGCCATCGCCAGTTCACCAAAAGAAGAGTATCTTGAGCGATCGAGCTCGATGTACCATTTTGCGGCACTCCCAATGAGAGTACGTTGAAACAATCACAACTGTATGGAGTCATCCTTCAATGAGTTAGATGAGCACCATAGATGGAAGGTAGTCACATGATCCCCTAGATCTTCATTAGGTTTGGCTTCGAACTTTGGAATGTCCGAAGGAAACTTCGTCAGCATAGGAGGCCAACACGGATCGTGACAAATGGGGTCATCCAACAACCTTGTCAAATCTGGCAAGTGTAAAGTTGCTAGGAATGGTAATTTGGGTTGCTGTTGATAACCAGGAAAAAAGGGTCCTGGAGTTTGACTGGCACAAGGTTTCCAGAAAAAGTTTGGTTGTTGGCCTGGGTTTTGGTAGAAACCATGGCCCTGACCAGCGTAAGGATTTTTCATATGTGGAGACATCATCGGCTGATTTCCCAAATAGGACATAGATGGTTGGGCATACATTGTATTCGAAGGACTTTGGGAAGGATTACCCCATGCTAGTCCTGATGGAAGAGGCATAGTGGTTTGTCCAGGGTTCCATTGACTGTGGAAAGAATTACCCCAGAACGACATTCCAGAGGAGGGAACGGATCCTTGTCCTGAGTTCCAAGGTCCGACTATATGTGCCCCCTGTGCAGGAATAGTACCCTGCACAGGAGTAGATTGTCCAAAAATGGGATTTCCCCCAGATGGGAAAGCTATTGATGAGAAAGTGTTGTTACCAAACATCTCGTTCCAAGAAAATGGTGTCGAACCTACTGACATAATGTGCGCAGGTGTTCCTTGACTCCCTGCTCCAAATAAACTAGTGTGTGCAGGCTGCCTGGTGGACTGTTGATGCGGACCACCAAGCGAAGGGGATGAAGGAGGGATATAACCTCCTGCGTAAGGAAAAGAGTTAAAAGGGATAGGAGTGCCCCCAAGTTGACCTTGAAGAGGAGCGTTAGAGCTCCCTGCCCCCAGACCCAAAGTCTGTAGAGTGGAGTAGGTTAGTGCAGGACTTGTACCCGAACTAGGCATACCGTAGGAAAACAGAGGGTCGGTCACACTAGATGTGAAGGGGGTTGTGGCCGCCACCATAGATGGATTCGGTCCACTGTGTGATGTAGTATCATCCGAGACCATGGTGGCTCGGCCCGACGACAATAAGTTAGGAGATGATTCTTTTGTCGTAGAAACTGTGGTGGGAATTGAAAAATTCCCAGAAGAAGTAACAATGTTTGTTTCCATAGCTGTGTGAGACACTATCTGGCGCTCGTGAAAAAATGGTAAAACAAAAGGTGCCAAGAAATCAGTGTTTGGGGTTTCAACCGAGCCAAGAGCGGTTGCTTCAAGGTTTAAAATGTTCGATTCCTCTGGGTGATGTTCGGGAACAATGGATTGTGACCTGGTTGCTTCAAAAGACCCTTGTTGGTCTAGCTTCCGCCGTAAAGGTGGCGGGGGTGGCTCTAGTGTAACCGGTGGCAGGCCAAGAAGCCTTCGTGACTGGCGGAGTTCAGGATCCTCCACTGTGTGAGAAGATCAAAGACACTCTAAGGTAGTCTAAATGCACAAAAGTAACACACACTAAGTTAAAATTCCCTAGAAGATAAGACAAACAAACACTAAATTAATTAGAAGAACAATTACAACAGCCAACACTAGAGCAACTTACCGGTGCAAGTGCAACTCAAATACGGAAGCACCCTCCGGGTATACTCTGCAAAGCGTGGCCCTATGTCGATCCTAGGTACCATGGTATACCCCCGTAGTCACCTGTGTATGTCCCTATCAAAGATTGGCAACTAGGTTGCCAGCACGCGAATAGTCACCAGGCGAGTACAGTCGAAAGTCGGGTAGACCACAATGAGCAGGGTATCGAGCCCGAAACCTGTCAAGGGTATCGAGAGAAAATGGTCTGGAATAAAACTGAGGACCTCGAACGGATTCAAGACCCAAGAATCCCTATGGAAAATGCAAATGACAGAATCCCAAAACAAGCCCTCTATATGTGTTATCCACTATGATTGGTTCGGCTTTGGAGGGGTTATCTCCGCTACCTTTCCGCACGCGACCTCGTGTTTATCCTCTGTGTTAGAGGGGGGTCCCGAATAACTTCCATGAAACTAGACTTAGACACTCCCTATCACAGACTCCAATATTTTATTTTAAATGGCCTTGAAGAGTTTCCTCTCCAACCTAATCCAAGTCCCTAGTCCTGAACTAGTTTGTGAACCCTACAAACATAAAAGTCTAGTAGATTTTAAATTTAGCGTTACTTTTAGAGTTTTGTCTTACGTCAAGGGGTATGAGGGTGAAAATGATGGTGTAAAGACAAAAGCAAAAATGAATGAAAAAAGCTGGAAACAAAAGACTTTTACTAAATGCAAAATTTCAACAACTTTTCACAAAGAAAGATTTATTTTTTATTTTTTTAAATTTTCTAAGATTTTATATAGAAAACTTAAAGGAATTTCGCTCGACTATGAGCTACTTATGATCTAAGTGAACTGTAAAAACTTACGAAACAAAAGACTTTTCCCTAGCTAATGATGTAGAAACACAACTTTCAACCAAAGAAGAAAATGAAAAGAGATTTATTTATTTATTTAAGTGCTAGCAAAGAAAAAATGGGAAAATACCAACAAGCAAAAAACCAAGAAAAACAAATTCCGTCTTAAAGCGCAGGTTGCAGAGAATTAGAGTAAAGCATCACACAATGGAAAAAAAAAAGACTCTCACGCTTGTCTAAAAACCATAATTTTTTTTTTTTATATTTTCTGTCAATTTATTAACTGAGAAAAAGCAGGCTAAGGGTAAGATGACCTAACCTACTGAATATTCAAACCTAGACTCAAATACCTAAGAGGAATACTTCTTATCAAAGGAGGGGATGACTGCCCCACCCTAAACAAAAAGAATTATGTCCAAGCATGCGACTGTCACTAAAAAAACACGTGTGCAAACACGTGTTGAGCAGAGATAGAAGGCGTGTACACATGGGATGACCTTGTACAGGCCACGTGTATATCTAAATTCTAAGGAAAAAATGAGAACAGGTAGTCAAGATGAGGAAGAGGCCTCTGGTATTGATAACCAGGGTCCCTTGAAGGCTTGGAGGCTCTTTCTAACAGAAAAGACAAATAACGTAAGGAATAATAAGGTGAAAAAAGACAATCTGAGATAGGACTGTGAACCAGCAAGACTTAGACAGGATCCTAGAAAACCCCTTGAGAATGTATAATTCTGACAGGGAAGAGGAGGACTGCCTCTAAGGTTTTCTGAACTCCTACACACTATTGCTATCTCTACAGCTAGCATTCACACATGGGATGTAAAAGGATAGGGCGCAGGTACACGCATGCAGGCCTTCTGCAGGCCGCGTGTACCTCTGTGTGTCTTGGAAACTACAACCAAGCAAAATTCAGGGAAAGCTAGTATGGAAAACCAAGCTCCCTGCTAGCTCAGACCTTACAGAAAAAGACAGGCAAAGAAAAACAGAGAACCTAGTATTTAAACTACCCAAAAACTTAAATAAATCTAGGAACCCTAAAGAGTATTCTCCCCAGTATAGTCACCAATTCTGTTGTTGGGAAAAACACCCTACGGACTAGCAAATTAGAGTCAGACTTGCATGCAGATTTTGACCGAATAGAAACTACTTTTTTACCTACAACCCAATATTTAAACCCCCTTTTCACAGTAAATGCATGGAAAAGGACCACCAACCTTATTACCGGCGTTCGATGTAGATCCTCCGTTGCGCTTTGATCACTTGCTTGCGCTACTCCTTCCAGAGATAACCTGCACTCAAGACAAACAACAACTATGCATGCATGCTACTTCTATACTCAAGGGTTAGAAATCAAGCATAAATCAATCAAACCATAGACAATTCATGCATTGGGACGGGAAAAGTATTCTTTTTATTACAGAAAGTGAATCAACTTACAAAAAGTTGAGACCAGCCAGCGCTCCTTGAACCCGATCTTGGGCTCCTCTTCTTCTATCCTTCAACTGCTTTGCGTTAAATCTCCTTTGGCATGAGGAAAAGATAAAGGGTTGGGAGAATGGATTATGAAAATGGGCAGAGTTTCTTCGCTATATTTTTTCCTCCTCCAAATGGTATCCCTACCCCTTCTTTAATAGGCTAGAAGGAGCTAGGATTTTGGACAAACCCTCGGCCATGCATGGCTGGGAGTTTCAGTTAACTCACCCATAGCTTTTAGTTCTGTCAGCAACTTTCCTTTTTTCGTGCTTTAGTAGGTACACGTGGGTTTTTTTGAGTGAGCCAGCATGTACACGCGTGCAGTAATGGGTTAGGGCTCATGGGCCTTTTCAGAAGAGGATTTTCAAAGAGTTTGTTCAGCATAGTTTTGGCAAAGAAGGGATATGAGTTGGCCTGATGCCAGGTAAGCATATGTGGTGCAATTTAGGGTTATAACACTCAGTAAAACCAAGTCAATAGCACCTGTCTATGTCATGTCATCAACCCATAACACCTCATAATCAAAATCAAATGTTTTAATAGCATAATAATCCGGATCACTTGCGAGAAAGTGTCCTCAAAGAATAAGTTTTCTTAGTGCGCTAGAACGGGATGTTACACTAATAATTTTATAGTTCTCGATTATGTGTGATTAATTACTTTTTCTAATATTTAAAATAAAATTCCTACATAAAAAATTATAAAATAATTTGGTTACCCGTATCATTGATTTATATGTAAAAATTTCAATCAAAACTAGTCAAAAGGAATCATGAACATCTAATTGCTCACATAATTACATCTAATTGCTGACATCATTACGTATGGTCATTGGTGAACAATCATTACATATGGCCATTGGTGAATGATGATGAAGTATTCATCACCCAAAACACGTACGTGTGATGTACTTGTGGATGCCTCAAAACACGTGCCTTCGTTGGGATTTATGATTTTGAGTTTTCTTACCATTGTGGATGCCTCGAAACACGTGTCTTCGTTGGAGATTTATGTTTTGAGTATTCTTACCAGAAACGGGGCTTTGGAGACGGTTTGATGATTAGATTTTGTGATTTTGTGATGGGACAAGTTTTTATACTTTTGTAAATTCCTCAGTTTTTGTGACTTCCTGAGACGGTCTGTTGATTAGACGGTTTTGTGATTGCCTAATCTTTTGTGTTTTTGTAACGGCCTAAGCTTTAGCTTTTGTGACTGCCTGAGTTTTTGTGCTTTTGTAACGGACTTAGAAGCTTTAGCTTTTATGAATTACTGAGATGGTCTCTTGATTAGATTGCCTGCTATAATGTGACTGCCTATTTTTGGTGACTCTTGGGTGATTGAGCATTCATTTTCGGCGTCCGATTTTGGTTGCATGAACTTCTGTGACTGATCAATGCCTAAGAAATCAAATTCGGTGTGGTGGAGGTTAATCTTATCAACCGAGGGTTGTATTTCCCAATGTTGTCTGTCATTTTTGGAGAGGAGAAATCTGTTGGTACCAAGGATCATTTCTCATGAATTTTTCCTTTGATGTTCCACCAAAATGTAATGGACTTAGAAGCTTTATATTTTGTGACTGCCTAATATGGTCTGTTGATTAGATTGTGTGCTTATGTGACTACTAGGTGATTGAGCATTCATTTTCGGTGTCTGATTTTCTCTGCATCAACTTTTCTAATTGATTGTTGCTTACGAAATCGAATTCGTTGTGATGGAGGTTAATCTTAGCAACCGAGGATTGTATTTCCCATTGTTTTCTGCTATTTTTGGAGAAATCGGAAATTTGTTGGTTCCATGGATCGTTTCCCATGAACTTTTCATTTGATGTGCCATTTGATGTGCCACCAAAATGTAGGCAGCCTTCTTTTGAGAGGTTTGAAATGTTTGTCGGGATGAAGTCAACTTCTTTGCAGAGAGTTGAAACAGTTTGCGGGGTGAATTCAACTTATGGTTGCATCACATATGGAAGACAAGCATGGGGGCCATACCTGGTTGTAGCTAAGGTGAGACAATACGTTTTATCCGATTCATAGATTCAAACATTTAATATCCATTCATCTGTTATTTATATCAAAGATACTTTTCCAATGGCATTTCCTTTTTAGGGCTCTAAATAAAAGGAATGGACATACTTAAACGAAATCGGTGTATTTTCCATAATTTCAATGTCTAAAATGTGCATTTTTGTTCCATCTCATGTTTCACCTTGTTGTTGAAGGTTTCTTAGTCTGTAATTGGTTGAAAATCCCACATCACATGTATTTATTGCAATTCCTCGATTTCTTTCTAACAACATTTCTTCTTCACCTTGTTGTTGAATGTTTCTTAGTCTATAATTGGTTGAAAATATCACATCACATGGTTTCTTGTAATTCGTCAGAAAGCATTTCTTGTTCTGAACAAAAATAGAAAAGATAGAGAACATGTGACAAGGAGTTTTCTTTTTTCTAGTATGAGATAGTTTTCCTTGTCATTATGGTGATCTTGCGAGATAAATATAGAGAATTAGGAGAAACTCAGTTTGAAACTAAGGCCTTCAAGTTGACACAATTCTTGAAAGAAAAGGCACTTGAAGAGGTAAGGCCACCTACATGTCCAAATTCATATGTAGGAAGACCTTTGGAATTTTATTATTTCCATAGATTAATAAAATGATATATATGTAACAAGTTACAGGGTATTCAACTCAAATATATGCAGATTATTCTTATTCTTATGAAATAAAATTTAGTTTTCAATTTTGGATGTTTTCTAATTTAGCATTCTCCTTTTATAGCTAACTAAAAATTGTAATTTAAAACATCTGAGGACCTTGTTGGGTACATAGTTTTCAATTTTAAAAATTTTGTGGGGATGTTTAGATTTAATAAATTGATGTTGTTAGTGTAGACTTATCAGCTTCTAAATATGATGTAATGTTGGGAAATTTTAGAGATGATGTGAAGATCATAGAAAGGTTTTTGGTATGTAATTACTTACTGATTTTTGTATCTCAAAATGGAACCCTAGATTCATGTGAAAGTTCTTTTGTATGTGTTACAGTCATTTTGAACTGACTCATCAACCATCTATTTTTAAATGGAACCCTATATTCATGTGAATTTTTTTCTGTATGTGTTATGGTCATTTGAACGGACTCCTCGACCATCTAATTCTAGCATTAAATTTCTTTATTAAGAATTAGTTACCATTCGGAAATCAATGCCCACACTTCTATTTATTTATGTGATGTTCTTTCCCTTAAAACATTTTGCTATTAATTTCTAGACATGGTATTAGCATTGACTTCAAACACAGTTGGTCCATTAGCCAAGACCTCCTCCAATTTTGGATTCCCTTCCTAAATTTGTTCCATTTACTCTTGACAAATGGTAGTTAAATGCAACGTAGGAACTATGGGAGGCCTCGCAAAGTTCGTTCACTTTTACGTCTTATGACATGATAATTATCTGTATAAGTACACGTCTCTTGCAATTTCAAGTGATTAAGGTATAATTACATGGAACACACAATCAATTGTCACAAACAACACCAAGAGTAACAAATCCAAAATTAGATGGCACCATACAGAAACTCAAATCTCATCTACAATCCATTTGAGATAATGTGTATGGCAGTAAGAATTCATTTCAATATAGTCTCTAGATATGAATGTGTCAAACACTATTACAAAACTTCTCTAATTATTCTTTTTCCACTTTTACAAAACTTCTCTAATTCTTCTTTCCACGTGTATCATTTTCTATATATATATATAAATATATATATATATATATATATATCACTAAAAAAACAAGTCTCGGGTGTATCATTTTCTATATTACAAAACTGAAAAACAAATCTTAGGTGTAGTCAAATTTAGGACATTGTCATTAAAAGTAATTTGTAGTAACTGTATAAATAATATTAGTCAAAGGTAAATTGTAGTAACCATATAAATATAGCAGGACTAAGCTTAAGGGCCTAAAATATCATCATAACACATGGATATTTCCATATCATCACTTCCTTATTTGTGATTTGGTGTACTTCTACTAACATTCATGCAATCTGTAAGCTCTTCCTCCAATCCCAACTCTTTGAAATGCATTCTATTTGGAGGTTCATTGAATCCTATTCTTTCGAGTCAATAGCATGATTTTCTTTCAAGTTTGTTACTAAATTTTATGACCTAAAATCATGGGAAAATTAAACTTTGTTGAATGATTGAATTGTTTATCTACACCAAAGGATCATGCTTTCAATCTTACATGTCTTTCTTAAGTTTTTTTTTTTTTCTTGTTTATGAGGATTTCTTAAAGACCTTCTATAATTAATCCATAGATTCCCAAATGTCGAACAACTAAGTCAATTTCATAGATTACCTCTAGATTCCATAGACTACCTCTAGATTCCCTAGGAATGTTCAATTTCATACAATTTTCCACAAAGTCTCCCAAAGGTAATTAATAAACCTATAAATTCCATTACCATGGATTGTAAATCATGTAGTTTGCTTAAATAAAGTGTTGGGTGATACGCAACCAAGTTTCTCCACTAGATTTTAGGTTTCAGTAGTCACATAATTGTTTGTGTGTGGACATATGTGAGAGGTAGAGAGAATGTCAAAATTATCAAGTAATATAAAGAGGGAGAAAAATATTTTATCTATAATTCAATTTTCTTATTTTAAAGATTACATATTATTGTTGGAATTTTTAAAAATAATTTTATTTAAATAGGAATTAGTAATTCTTGAAATCTATTTTTAAAATTTGATAATTTTTTCATGAGATAATATATTTAAGAATTAATCAAATTTAGTTATGGAAAAGAACACCATGCGATACATTTCTTTGTCAATCCAATTCCTATATAATACTTGTTGAGTATTATGAATTAAAAACAATAAGTCTTATCAAAGTTCCTATAAATACAAATATAAATGTTGCACCTCACTCCATTTCAATTCCAATAAAATGTAATACCATAAAAGTATATAATGATAAATTTTGATTATAATTATTATAATAATTATAAGATATATTTACAAAATATAAAATGATATTTTATTTTCAAAATAAAACTATTATAGTATGTTTAAATTATAATTTAATTAGTTTAAATCAAGAGAGATAATTAAATATGGTGGTGATGATTATGATGGTGATTAATGTCCACTAAGACCGAAATAACAATAATGTATTTTAAGGTCAAGCCATGCTAGATACCAAATTGGTGTATGAAACCACCATGTTTGTGGGACAAGGGACATGGAATATCAAATCTAAAATATAGTTATAATAATATATTAAGTTTAAAATATAAAATTATTATAATAATAAGTAAGATACAATTATAATAATTATAAAATACAAAATGATATATTATTAAAACAAATATTATATTATGTTTAAAATATAATTTAATTAGTTAAAACAATTGAGATAATAAAATATTATATAAAAAAATGTTAAAAAAGATTTTAGTTTTTTATTGTTTAAAAAAATGCATGTGCGTATAGATTTTCTAGTTCCAATTTGATTAGAAGATCTTGTTGATTGAAATCCAATTCTAGATCGCCACCTATACTGCTTTTAAGATGTATAATCCAAAAAGGCCGTGACTTCATTCACCTACAACCACCAAAAAGGGTTATGTTACTCAAAAAGGACTATCATCTTCCTCTAATAGATGATTACTATCATTCTGAGGTCAATCATGGTGGAAACCTCTACTCTTGCAAAATATTTGGAAGGTAAACTATAAGCTAGGATTTATAATGTGCTCATCGTGGAAGGCAAGAAACCGAAGAATATTCAAAGATGAATTCCTCACTACATAACATATGG
>ML792109.1:356007-372124 GCA_009831015.1 Picea engelmannii | reverse complement strand
CCCAAAAACTCACTGCAAAATTCTGCCAAGTGTCAGCCACTGAAGGAGTCAATGGATGTCCTCAAAATCTGCCTAATGAATGTATATGGCAGCCACACAAATTGTTGTCCAAACTGTCCCAAAAATCAGCAGCCAAGCTCTGATACCATGTAGAATTTTCCAGGTCCTATCAGCATCTGACATCAAGGAAATCTGATGGCTAGAAACCTCTCCAGGAAGAAAACAGCCTGCCAAAGCCATGCGCCCTCCTCAAAGTAGAAGTCTCTCCAATAAATAAAGGAAGAAAGTTTCTCCAAGCTGCCATGAATGAATGCTAGCGGCCTCCTCTTCCTCTCCTCTTGCAACAAACCTCATCTCCATAGCTCAAAAGCTCCTCCTCTCATGAACAAAAACCTCCTTGAACAATGCGCCCCTCCTTTGGCTCTTTTGCCCCTCTTTAGGCAAGAATAGGGAAACTTAGATTTGGATGGATGAGATCATCCCAAATCAAAGGATGAGATCACTCCACATAAATCTAATCTCAAAACCCACTTTTGGGTTAATTCCCTAAGTCTACTCATGTCTCCTCAAAATCACCAAAAAGGTAATTTAATGTTCACTTTTACCAAAAGTGACATAATGTACTTTATCCAAAGTCAAAGTACAAATAGACATAAAGTACTAGGACAAAGTGCCATAAACCTTCCCACATGTGCTAAGGAGGGAAAACACATGGGGAACACCTCCTCAAGTACAAAACTCAACAATTTCCTCAAATCTCCCTCCAATTCCCAAGTGGCCTCCTCAGGACTAAAGTTCTTCCATTGCACCTTTACCTGAGCGACGAATCTGTTCCGAATTGCTATTTCTCTCCGATCCAGAAAGGGCTCAACTTAGCCAAAGTTTGGTACCCATTGTTATATGCAAATTCTACCAAGTGTAGGTAGTCTTCCCACATGTTCAGTTTTGTTCTTACATACATGCGGAGCATATCCTCTATGATTGGGTTTGTCCTTTCGGTCTGTCCATCTGTTTGTGGATGATAACTCGTATTGAAATTCAAATTAGTATTTATCCCTACAAACAATTCCTTCCAAAAAGTGGATGTGAATTTTACGTCTCTATCTGAAATAACCATTTTAGGAATACCATGCAGTCTAAAAATTTCTTTCATGAATACTTCAGCAATGTTTATAGCTTTAAAAGTAGACTTTATAGGAATAAAGTGTGAAAACTTACTGAGTTTATCAATTACAACCATGATAGAATGATTATGTTTCTGAGTTTTAGGCAAACCTGTTATAAAGTCCAGCGATATGGTCTCCCATTTCCATTATGGTACTGGTAATGGCTGTAATAGGCCGGCTGGATGTTGGTGCTCGGTCTTAACCTGCTGACAATCTTGGCACCTAGCCAAGTACTCTGTTGTTTCTCCCTTCATATTAGGCAAGTAAAATAGTTTTCTGAGTGTTTTTATTGTTTTCTAGTAACCTGGATGGCCAGAATACGGTTTCTTATGCACTTCGTCTAAAACAATTAATTTTAGCTCTGTTGAATCTAGTATGTAAAGTTTGTTTTTAAATCTTAATAGTCCCTTCTTGTCGATACTTATATCTGGTTTATCTAAGTTTGCGATACTATTTTGAAATGCTTCCATCATCTTAGTGTAATTTCCATCGTTAATACCTGTCGTCCTTATTCTTTGTTCCAGATCACTTTCTGCCCTGCTGATATTTATCTCAAATAACCCATGGACTCTTCTACTTAAAGTGTCTGCTACTTTATTTTCATTACCCTTGATATGTCTGACCTCGAAGTCGAATTCGCTCAGAAAGGCTAGCCACCTTACTTGGCTTGCATTAAGGTCTGGTTGGTTAAACATATATTTCACCCCGCTATTATCCGTCAATAGTAGGAATTTTCTTCCCATTATAGAGTGTCACCACATTTTTAAGGCATGTATTATTGTTGCCAATTCTATGTCATGATTGACATAATTTCGCTCATGTTCTTTTAATTTCTGGGACTTGTAACAAATCACGTGCCCTTCCTAAGTTAGAACACCACCTAGTCCCTCTTTACTTCATCAACACATACTGTGAAGTCTTTATCCGGGTTTGCTACCTTCAAAATGGGCGTCGATGTCAATAATTATTTCAGCTTGTTAAAAATGTCCTGACACTTTTGCGACTAGTTAAAATTGGTCCCTTTCCTTTGTAATGACTTGATAGGGTACGCTATCTTGGAAAACCCTTCCATAAATATGCGATAATATCCGGTGATTCCCATGAATGACCGGATATCTGCACATCCTTAGGTACTGGCCATTCCATACTGGCCTTTATCTTTTCTGGGTCTACGACAATACCTTCCGAGGAAATGACATGTCCTAAATATTGTATTTATTTTTGATAAAAGTCACATTTGTTGAATTTTGCATATAGTTTGTGTTTCCTTAATTTTTGCATAACTATTCTTAATTGTTCATTATGTTCCTCTTCCGTTTTAGAATAGACCATAATATCGTTGATAAATACTACTACAAACTTGTCTAACTACTAACTGAAAATGTTGTTCATCAAGCACATAAATGTGGTTGGTGCGTTAGTGAATCCAAAAGGTATGACTACAAACTCGTAGTGTTTGTACCTTGTTTGAAAAGTTGTTATGTTTATGTCCTCATTGTTTATTCTAACTTGATGATAATCGAATCATAAATCCAATTTTGAAAAGATCTTGGCCCCACCAACTTGATCAAATAGATCATTTATCCTTCGTAAGGGGTATTTGTTCTTAATGGTCATTTTGTTCAGTTGTCTATAATTGATACATAGTCTTAGAGTACCGTCTTTCTTTTTCACAAAGAGGATTGGTGCTCCCCATGGTGAGACACTCGGTCTAATATACTCATTGTCAAACAATTCCTATAATTGTATTTTTAATTCTGTCAGTTCTGGTAGACTCATTCGGTAGGGTTCTTTTGAGATAGGGGTTGATCCGGGTAGTAAGTCTATCGAGAAATCTATTTCCCTTCTAGGAGGTAATTCTGGTATCTCATCCAAAAACATGTCTCTGAATTCACGTAGGACAACAAAGTCTTCTAACTTGGGCTTATCTTCTTTTTCTAATAGATTCGTCACTTGGATGGCGTAAACTTGACATCCTTTTCTAATACATTTCTTGAGTTGCATCCCTGAATCTTGTCTGACTAATACAGGTTTTGGTATTCCTTGGGATGTTCTAACAGTGCCAAAATTATCTTTATAGCTAAGTATCTTTGTATTACAGTCTAGTACTTCTTTGTGTTGTTCCAGCCAATCCATCCCGATAATCATACCATAAGATCCTAGTGGTAGGATGTTCAGATTGGTCCTTATATTTTGACCATCTAAGATGAACTCAAGATCAAAAATAAAGTCAAATACTTTTCTTTCAGTACCTGTTGCTAGTTGTACAAGCCATGATTTTGCATGCTTCATTTTCTTAAGTTTATTCGACTCTACTACATCGGGAGTAATATAACTTAACATAGCTCCATGGTCAATTAAAACATAAATTCGAGTGTCATTGATTTTACGTTCGATTTCTACCACTGAGGACTGGTGGTCATCTTGACGACCATCTATGGTTGCATTTATCCGATGTAGACTTCTGCCCACGTCTCCCACTGTCGAGGCTTCCTGTAAATTGTGAACAACATTTTTGTTTGTTGCAATTAAATGTGGACAGTTCCTCCTTAGATGGGGCTCTCCACACTCCCAACACTTTAATGGCTCGATGGAATTGACCCCAAACTTCTTTGTTCCCAGTTTTATTGGTTTACCGCTATCTTGCGTATTTGGGTGATTGGAGTGAAAATCCTTCCTTGAGAAACTTTTTGCTGCATTCCGATAAGGAGTTGGTTGGTATCCCTTCTTCCGTTGGTTCATTCAATCTTGCTTCTTATCCTTCCAGGTCTTTGAAAACTCTACCCATTATTTATACTGGTCATAGCACATTCTTTCTTTCCTAAATGAACGAACAGTGAAATTTCTTCGTGGGGAAGTGACGAAATCCTGTGGACCGTTGGATCTCGTAGATCTGTGAGGAGGTTAAGACTGAGCGTATTTTAGCGTTCAAAATCTCAGGAGGAGTAGCGAATGATGGATGAGAAGCAACAAGATGCATTGATCTCACACTCAAAAATTCATTGTTTCAGAGTTAGGGGTTTAGAGAAACAAGGGATTTTGGAGTGGCTACATCACAAACTTGCGATTCGCGAAATCCCAAAAGAATCTGGACCGTTCATCTCTCAAGGGGAGGCTTTGGACTTCGGGGATTAGAAGGAGGTGAGGTTGGAGTTGCATCGCAACTTCACAAACCCTAAAATCATGATGGGATCAGAGGAGTTAGCCCCAGGTCATAGAGCGTTGTCGCATGGATGGACGGTAAAGGAAGAGCCAAAACCTGTTAAGCCCTTTGTCGGCATTTCGGGACATGGGAGTTCGAAGGGCCTAGAATCATTGCATCCAGAGTCGTGAAATTTTGAATCGCAAAACACTGAAAATCACTTTGAATCACATCTCAACAAAAAAGAAAAGGGCTCTAGAATATTAAACTGTTGTACAGGTATCAAGTAATATACAAATGTATTCATATAATCCTATTAAATGTGTATCCTGGTCATGCATCGATACTTTAGTAATGTTATTACTTTGTATATCTTATTACAGAAATATGCGAAGACTCAGTCATTGTCGTTCCTGTTTATACATTGACATTTCTTAGATCATTATCATCGTCTAAGGGAACCTATCAGACAAATTAAAAAAATAAGGGAGTCTGAGATTGTCAAAGTAATCAGTTGTTCACATTTAATTATGCTTTTAATTGCAAGGTTGGATCTTCATGATTGTTAGAACAGTAGGTATTTTGACAATCTGTTATGTGCACGTATAAAGGCGTATATTATCATTCTTACTATAGGGAATTCGCTTTAACTCTCCATTAACATCTATGCTTATTTCCACCTATAAGTATGTACATACATATAGCTTTCTCTCTATATATATATATAACGATTCACTGGCATAGGTATAGTTTCATCTTGATTCTGGTTTAATAATTGGAAAACTCAGTTACGTGCTATCGTCCTGCATCTTTACCTACAGATATATTAACATGCAAGTATATCTACCTAACTTGTGTCCCATTCTTACACACCAGTAGCTTACACATCAAAGCATAGTTCACTCGAAGGATCACATTTATTGGAGCGTGTGATTTTAAAAGGAGATTAAACACAAAGTTGATATTTCAGCATTCGGGACTTGCTTGTTACATATGCGTGGAGTTCCTTTGCTTTAGTAAACCCCGAAATCCCGAACCCCGAAACCCCGAAGTGTTGGGCCCACTGTCTTTTCTCATTTTGCAATTCGGCATTTCTTATTTCATTTTGTTTGTGCATCAGGTGTTCATAAACCTCGAAATCCTGAACCCTGAAACCCCAAAGTGTTGGGCCCACAGTCTTTTCTCATTTCTCAATTCGACATTCCTTATTTCATTTTGTTTGTTCGTCAGGTGTTCGTAAACCATGAAATCCCAAACCCCGAAACCCCGAAGTGTTGGGCCCACAGTCCTTTCGCATTTCACAATTCGGTAAGCTGCGTGGTCTTTTGTTTTTTGTGTTCGGCGTTCGTAATCGCCGAAACCCGATTGACCTCTGCTTTTCACACCATTTTGTTCTCTATGGTTTATTCCATTAAACAATAGTCTAAGTTATTTTATCGGTAAAGATCCTGAATAAATGTCTCAGAACCCTTATGCTTATGGAGAATTACACTTCTATAATACCTTATACTAGGGCAACAAACTTCTAAAATTGTATTGAGTATTATGACAACAGGTCTTTGCGTGGGTTTTTCTATTTCATTTGTTAAATTTATGTTAATGTAGTCTGTACACAGTACTAACTACACTCGTATCCATATACCTTATGTATATATATATATATATATATATATATATATATATATATATAAGTACTATATGTACAGGCTTCTTCCAATTCAATTATTCAAAGATAGATCTGCTAGAACTTCAACTATAGAAGTAAACATACTCCTATAAATAGATATGTACCTTTCAAGATTATCTATACATAGACAATCCTACCTAGAATTTTGATTTCAGAGTTAAATATGCTCCTGTAGGTGGATCTGTTCTTTCAAGTTCATTTGTAGATATTTTTGTCTAGCATTTTGTTTCAAGAGGAACCATTCCCAGGATTTAGTCTTTGATCATAAACTTCTTACAATGAGCAGATGTCATCCATGGAAATTATTTCAACTTAGCACAATTAGATGCATAATATCAGATACACGAATCATTCAAACAAAGAAGGAGAAGTTTTACATATCTGGACCAATTCGCGAGAAGACAAAAGGAACAGCTACGTTCCTCCCAATCGTAGAATAGGGAAACCAAAACCACTTGCCCGATTCACCCCCTAGACTGACCATGAATCCATGAGGGTGAACTGGGAAAATCCTCCTCGACAATGTCCTTCAATTCCAGCAGTTATCCTCTTGCCTCTCACTTACTCAACAGTGCTCATAACAACAAGGAAAAACTGTAGTCTCTTTTCTCCGCATACTTGGCAGTGTCCTGCCTCCTCACATATTCTATTTATCAATTTTTCCTAGGTCTTTTTCCATCCCTTGGGAATTTTCGAATCTTTATAAATCCCTGATTTTCAGGGGCTACCAATGGCCAAATCTCTGATTTTCCACTTGTAATAATTATCCTAGAGGTAGTTCCAACATGTTCCCCACTCATGGAGTCATGGTCAGCTGATTTTAACATGGTTGTTCCATTTGTCCTCCTGCAATTAATATAAATATTTTGTTTTTATAAAAGTCTCATAGTCAAATAGTTAGTTGAGTCAAATCAGATCTCTTCCCAACAGTCATAATAATTAATTACAATGATCAAATTCGAAATTCAGAATTGCCATAAATGGAAATAATTTTCCAAATTCGAATTTACTAAAAACGAAATAAATTTCAAGAAAATTTAAATTTCAAAAAATATTTTATTTTTGGGGATGTCACATCCTTTCCCCCTTCAGTAAAACACTGTCCTTAGTGTTCGTTCCTTTCCTGGAATAGGATTGGATGAGATTTCAGCAAATCTCCCTCTAATTCCCAAGTGGCCTCCTCAGGACTAAAGTGCTTCCATTGCACCTTTACCTGAGCGACGACTCTGTTCCGAAGTGCTATTTCTATCCGGTCCATAATGCACAGAGGTTCCACCTATAACTCGCCTTTGGGTTCCACCTTCATCAATTTTGAATCAATCATATGAGTAGGGTCATGAATATACTTTTTCGACAAAGAAACATGAAATACATTATGAATTCTTATATTAGCTAGAAGTGCAAGTTGATATGATACAGTTCCAATTTGAGCTAATATCTCGAAGGGCCCACAAAACCTGGGTGCCATCTTGGCACAGTTCCCTAACTTCAATGATCTTTTTCGGGCTTTGACCTTCAAATAAACATGGTCTCCTACTTGAAATTCTAGATGTCTTCTTTTCTGATATGCATAGCTCTTTTGTCTTTCTTGTGCTTCTTTCAAGTTCTGTTCTACCATCCTTACCATGTTCTCCATTTCTTGGATCATTTCTGGTCCAATCATGAGTCTGTCATCCGGGTTATCCTAGATAATTGAATTCGTACATTTTCTGCCATACAGTATTTCGAAAGGGCTCAACTTAGCCAAAGTTTGGTACCCATTGTTATATGCAAATTCTACCAAGTGTAGGTAGTCTTCCCACTTATTCGGTTTTGTTCTTACATACATGCGGAGCATATCCTCTATGATTTGGTTTGTCCTTTTGGTCTGTCCATCTATTTTTGGATGATAACTCGTACTGAAATTCAAATTAGTGTATATCCCTGCAAACAATTCCTTCCAAAAAGCGGATGTGAATTTTACGTCTCTATCTGAAATCACCATTTTAGGAATACCATGCAGTCTAAAAATTTATTTCATGAATATTTTAGAAATGTTTATATCTTTAAAAGTAGACTTTACAGGAATAAAGTGTGCAGACTTACTGAGTTTATCGATTACATCCATGATAGAATCATTCTATTTCTGATTTTTAGGAAAACCTGTTATAAAGTCTAGCGATATGGTCTCCCATTTCCCTTCTGGTACTGGTAATAGCTGTAATAGGCCGACTGGATGTTGGTGTTCAGCCTTAACCTGCTCAAAATATTGGCACCTAGCCATGTACTCTGTTGTTTCTCCCTTCATATTAGGCCAGTAAAATAGTTTTCTAAGTGTTGTTATTGTTTTCTGGTAACCTAGATGGAAAGAATACAGTTTCTTATGCACATCATCTAAAACAGTTAATTTTAGCTCTGTTGAATCTGGTATGTAAAGTTTGTGTTTGAATATTAATAGTCCCTTCTTGTCAATACTTATATATGGTTTATCTGAGTTTCTGATACTATTTTGAAATTCTACCATCATCTTAGTGTAATTTTCGTCGTTAATACCTTTCGTCCTTATTCTTTGTTCCAAATCACTTTCTGCCCTGCTGATATTTATCTCAAATAACCCATGGATTCTTCTACTTAAAGTGTCTGCTACTTTCTTTTCCTTACCCTTTATATGTCTGACCTCAAAGTCGAATTCGCTCAGGAAGGCTAGCCACCTTGCTTTTCTTGCATTAAGGTCTGGTTGGTTAAACAAATTTTTCACCCCACTATTATCCGTCAATAGTAGGAATTTTTTTCCCATTATATAGTGTCACCACATTTTTAAGGCATGTATTACTGCTCCCAATTCTAAGTCACGAGTGACATAATTTCACTCGTGTTCTTTTAATTTCCGGGACTCGTAACAAATCACGTGCCCTTCCTGAGTTAGAACACCACCTAGTCCCTCTTTACTTGCATCAACACATACTGTGAAGTCTTTATCTGGGTCTGCTACCTTCAAAATAGGCGTCGATGTCAATAATTCTTTCAACTTTTTAACATTGTCTTGACACTTTTGTGACCAGTTAAACTTGATCCCTTTCCTTTGTAATGACGTGATAGGGTAGGCTATCTTGGAAAACCCTTCTATAAATCTGCGATAATATCTAGTGATTCCCATGAATGATCGGATATCTGCCACATCCTTAGGTACTGGCCATTCCATAATGGCCTTTATCTTTTCCAGGTCTACGGAAATACCTTCCGAGGAAATGACATGTCCTAAATATTCTATTTCTTTTTTATAAAAGTCACATTTGTTGAATTTTGCGTATAGTTTTTGTTTCCTTAATGTTTGTAGAACTATTCTTAAGTGTTCATCATGTTCCTCCTTCATTTTAGAATAGACCAGAATATCTTCAATAAATACTACTTCGAACTTGTCTAAGTACTGATTGAAAATGTTGTTCATCAAGCACATAAATGTGGTTGGTGCGTTAGTGAATCCGAAAGGTGTGACTACCTACTCGTAGTGTCTGTACCTTGTTCGAAAATTTGTTTTGTTTATGTCCTCTTCCTTTATTCTAACTTGATGATAACTGGATCGTAAATCCAATTTTGAAAAGATCTTGGCCCCACCAACTTGATCGAACAGATCATTTATTATTGGTAAGGGGTATTTGTTCCTAATGGTCATTTTGTTCAATTTTCTATAATCGATACATAGTCTTAGAGTATTGTCTTTCTTTTTCACAAAGACGACTGGTGCTCCCCTTGGATTGACACTCGGTATGATATACTCTTTGTCGAACAATTCCTGTAATTGTATTTTTAATTCTGTCAGTTCTAGTAGACTCATTCGGTAGGGTGATTTTGAGATAGGGGTTGATCCGGGTAGTAAGTCTATGGAGAAATCTATTTCCCTTCTAGGAGCTAATTCTAGAATCTCATCCACAAACATGTCTCTAAATTCACGTAGGACAACAAAGTCTTCTAACTTGGGCTTATCTTATTTTTCTAATAGATTCGTCACTTGGATGGCATAAACTTGACATCCCTTTCTAATACATTTCTTGAGTTGCATTGCTGAAACTTGTTTAACTGATATAGGACTTGGTATGCCTTGGGCTATTCTAACAGTGTCAAAATTATCTTTATAGATAAGTATCTTTATATAACAGTCTAGTACTACTTTGTGTTGTTCCAACCAATCCATCCCAATAATCATATCATAAGATCCGAGTGATAGGATGTTCAGATTGGTCCTTATCTTTTGACCATCTAAGCTGAACTGAAGATCAAAAATAAATTCAACTACTTTTCTTTTGGTACCTGTTGCTAGTTGTACAAGCCATGATTTTGTGTGCTTCAGTTTCTTAAGTTTATTCAACTCTACTACATCGGGATTAATGTAACTTGATGTAGCTCCAGGGTCAATTAAAACAAAAATTTGAGTGTCAATGATTTTACCTTCGATTTCTACCACAGAGGACTGGTGGTCAGCTTTTCGACCATCTATGGCTGCATTTATGCGATGCAGACTTCTGCCCACGTCTCCCACTATCGAGGCTTCCTGCAAATTTTGAACAACAATTTTGTTTGCTGCAATTAAACATGGACAGTTCCTCCTTAGATTAGTCTCTCCACACTCCCAACAGTTTAATAGCTCGCGGGAGTTGTCCCCAAACTTCTTCTTTCCCATGTTTATGATTTTACCACTATATTGCATATTCAGATGATTGGAGTGAAAATCCTTCCTTTGGAAACTTTTTGTTGCATTTCGATAAGGAGTTGACTCATATCCGTTCTTCCTCTGGTTCATTCAATCTTTCTTCTTATCCTTCCAAGTCTTGAGAATCTCTACCCGTTGTTTATACTGGTCATAGCACATTCGTTCTTTCCTAAATACCTCACTCAAGGATTTAGGGTTGTCAAACTCAATTCTGTCCTGGTAGGCCTGTGGTAAACAGCTTAAGAATCGCTGGATTTTTACCTTATCCTCCTGGATGTATGGTACGAACCTTAGTAGTTCCAAAAATTTATTTATAAGGTCCTTCATCATCATCTGTCTGAGTGGTAACTCATAAAATTCTTTCGTCTTCCTTTCATAATAGCTTTCAGAAAGGTATTTTTTCTTGAAATACTTCTTAAATTTAGACCATTCCAACTGTTTCTCTTTTAGGCCCTTGGCCAATTTCAGGACTTGCCACCAAATGATGGCCTTTCCCTTTAGATTGTAGATGGCCATTATGACCTTCATGTTGCTGGAATAGTTGTAGATTTGGAATTATTTTTTGATATCCAACAACCATGCCTCATCTTCTTCTCTTGTCCTGGATTCTCCATCAAAGGTAGTTGGTTTAATCTTTTTAAATTCTCCTTCAAGGTGGTCTGTTTGTTTTCTTTTTATCTCTCATATAGTTTTTTCTTCAGTTGAACGTGTCCCTTCAGACGAACTGTCTCCTTTTTTTGTTTCCGCACCAGAATTCTTGGAGGCCCTTTTGCTGACCTCCTCATCATGGTTATCATCTTTTGGGATTTTCTTGGTTACTATACTACACAGCAGGACTTCATTTATCTCTTGTTGTTCCTGCTGTGCTTTCTTCAATTTTTCATTGTCGGCCTTGAAAACCTATAGTTCAACAATAAGATTCCTCATTGTTTCCAACACCTCAATGGGTGAGCTTCCATCACTGTTCTGTCTTGGATCTCCAAGAGGTCTTTGCTACGGATTTCCTTCCATCCTAATTTCTTCATCGTCCTGAGATATCATAATTAACGCAAAACAGAAAGGTCTTTTTGTTTGTAACCATAAGGTTTATTAGTTTTACATAAATCATAATATATACTATGTCGCTAATGTGGCCCTGTTCAGGCCCAGTGTTGTAGCTTTTTCTCTGATACCATATCTAATGTACCTCAAATTCACCATAAAAAAAAAATTCTATGACATAATTCAATTTCATTTAAGCTTAGAATTTGAGAGAAGGTAAGATTCATTTATGTCCATAATGACATTATTACACCAATCTAGTTTACTTCAAACAAAAAATCGTATGTGGGTAAATTCTTTCCATAAATTCTAACACTTCCCTTAACTCTCAAACTACTCCAACATACTTATATGTATATAGGCAATATATAAACTTAGGTCGAAGGAAACTTTGATGTTCAGAGAGATAAATATCAGAAGGGATAGCACCTTTGAAGTGTTCAAAGGGAGGCAGAGATCGAAATCATCTCGTAGAGGTCAAGTTCAAGTGGAAGAAAACCAAGTCATTTTGGCCAGAGATCCTTGAGAAGAATGAACGAATGGTGAGATTTCTTCGTGGGGAAGTGTCGAAATCCCATGGACGGTTGGATCTCATATATTTGTGAGGAGGTTAAGACTGAGCGTATTTTAGCGTTCAGAAGCTCAGGAGGAGTAGCGACTGTTGGATGAGAACCAACAGGAGTTGTTGATCTCGCGCTCGAAAATTCTCTATTTCGGAGTTCGAGTTTTGGAGCAGCAAGGGATTTTGGAGTCGTTGCATTGTGAACTCCCGATTCACGAAATCCTAAAATAATCTGTACCGTTTATCTTTGAAGGGGAAGTTTCATACTTCGGGAATTAGAAGGAGGAGAGGTTGGAGTTGCATCACAACTTCACAAACCCCGAAATCGCGATGCACTCAGAGGAGTTAGCCCTAGGTCATAGGGTGTGGTCGCATGGATGGAGGCTAAAGGAGGAGCCAAAACCCGTTAATCCTTTTTCGGCATTTCGGGACACGGGAGTTCAAAGGGCCTAGAATCGTTGCAGTCGAAGTTGCGAAATCCCAAATGGTGAAACCCTGAAAAGAACTTTGAATCACATCTCAACAAAAAATAAAAGGGCTCTAGAATATTAAATTGTTGTATAGGTATCAAGTAATATACAAATGTATGCATATAATCCTATTAAATGTGTATCTTGGTCATGCATCGATACTTTAGTAATGTTATTACTTTGTATCAATTATTATAGAAATATACGAATACTGAGGCATTGTCGTTCTTGTTTATACATCGACATTTCTTACATCATTATCATCATCTAAGGGAACCTATCAGAGAAATAAAAAAAAGAAGGGAGTCTGAGATTGTCAAAGTAATTAGTTCTGCACATTTAATTATGCTTTTAATTGCAAGGTTGGATCTTCATGACTGTTAGAACAGTAGGTATTTTGACTATCTTCTATGTCAGCGTATCAAGGCGTATATTATCATTTTTACTGTAGGGAATTCTCTTTAACTCTCCATTAACATATGTACTTATTTCCACCTATAAGTATGTACATACCTATAACTTTCTCTCTCTATATATATATAACAAGTCACTGTCATAGGTATAGTTTCATCTTGATTCTGGTTTAATATTTGGAAAAATCAGTTACGTGTTGCGGTCCTTCATATTTACCTACAGATATATAAACATGCAAGTATATCTACCTAACTTGGGTCTCATTCTTACACACCAGTGGCTTACACATCAAAGCATAGTTAACTCGAAGGATCCCATTTGTTGGAGCGTGTGATTTTAAAAGGAGATTAAATACAAAGTTGATATTTCGGCATTTGGGACTTTCTTGTTACATATGCATGAAGTTCCTTTGCTTTACTAAACCCAAAAATCCCGAACCTCGAACCCTCGAAGTGTTGGGCCCACAGTATTTTCTCATTTCACAATTCAGAATTTATTATTTCATTTTGTTTGTGCATCAGGTGTTCGTAAACCCCGAAATACTGAACCTCGAAACCCCAAAGTGTTGGGCCCACAGTCTTTTCTCATTTCCCAATTCATCATTCCTTATTTCATTTTGTTTTTTCATCAGGTGTTTGTAAACCCTGAAATCTCGAATCCCGAAATCCCGAAGTGTTGGGCCCATAGTCCTTTCGCATTTCATGGTTCGGCAAACAATGTGATCTTTTGTTTTTTGTGTTCGGCATTTGTAATCCGTATACCTTCTATATATATATATATATATATATATATATATATATATATATATATATATATATATATATATATATATATATATATATATATATATATATATATATATATATATATATATATATATAATTCTATAAGTACTATATGTACAGGATTCTTCCAATTCAATTATTCAAAGATACATCTGCTAGAACTTCAATTACAGAAGTAAACATATGCCTATAAATAGATCTGTACCTTGCAAGCTCATCTATACATAGACAATCGTACCTAGAATTTTGATTTCAGAGTTAAATATGCTTATGTAGGTGGATTTGTTCTTTCAAGTTCATCTGTAGA
The DNA here is from genome assembly GCA_009831015.1 of Picea engelmannii. Classification (NCBI taxonomy): domain Eukaryota; kingdom Viridiplantae; phylum Streptophyta; class Pinopsida; order Pinales; family Pinaceae; genus Picea; species Picea engelmannii. Next base: position 357,863 of record ML792109.1, on the reverse strand, counting down.
TAGTTTTGTCTAGCGTTTTGTTTCCGGAGGAACCATTCCTAGGATTTAGTCTTTAATCATAAACTTCTTACAACGAATAGATGTCATCCATGGAAAATATTTCAACTTAGCACAATTAGATGCATAATATCAGATACATAAATCATTCAAACAAAGAAGGAGAATATTTACATATCTGAACCAATTCATGAGAAGACGAAAGGAACAACCACGTTCCTCCCAATCGTAGAATAGGGTAGCCAAAACCACCTGCCCGATTCACCCCCTAGCCTGACCATGAATCCATGAGGGAGAACTTGGAAACTCCTCCTCAACAATTTCCTTTAATTCCAACAGTTATCATCTTGCTTCACACTTACTCAACAGTTCTCATAACAGCAAGGAAAATCTGTAGTCTCTTTTCTCCGCATACTTGGCAATGTCCTGCCTCCTCAGATATGTTATTTATCAATTTTGCCCAGGTCTTTTTCCCTCCCTTGGGAATTTTCACAGCTTTCTAAATCCCTGATTTTCAAGGGCTGCCAATTGCCAAATATCTTATTTGCCACTTGTAATAATCAACCCAGAGGTAGTTCCAATATGTTCCCCACTCATGGAGTCATGGTCAGTTGATTTTAACATGGCTATTCCATTTGTCCTCCTGCAATTGATATAAATATTTTTTTTATATACAAGTGTCATAGTCAAATAGTTAGTTGAGTCAAATCAGATCTCTTCCCAACAGTCATAATAATTAATTACAATTATCAAATTCAAAATTTGGAATTTCCATAAATGGCAATAATTTTCCAAATTCAAATTTACTAAAAACGGAATAAATTTCCAGCAAATTTAAGTTTCAAAAAATATTTTATTTTTCGGGATGTCACAAATTGTCCACATCTAACTTCTACAACAAGGACCACATTTCACAACCTGCAAGAGGCCTCCATAGTGGGAGAAGTGGGAAGAAGCGTACATAGGATTAACGCAGTTGTGGATGGCTGACAAGCTGACCACTAGTCCACTGTAGTGGAAATTGAAGGTAAAGTTAACAATAATTGTGTTTATGTTTTAATTTATCTAGGATCTACCTTGAGTTATGTTGGCCCTGGTCTAGAGGATTCAAATAAACTTAAGAAAATAAGACATGCAAAATCTTGGCTAACACAACTAGCAACATGAACAAAAAGAAAAGTAATTGATTTCATTTATGGCTATGAGTTCAGTTTAGGTGGTCAAAACACAAGGATAAATCTGAATATTCTACTGTTAGGGTCTTATGATATAATTATTGGAATGGACTGGTTAGAGAGGCATAAATAAGTTTTGGATTGTTATGAAAAATCACTCACTTACAAAGATGAAAACAACATTGTTAGGACAATATAAGGCATACRAAAACCAGTCTCAGTTAGGCAGATCTCAACAATGAAATTTAATAAGTGCATGAGAAAAGGTTTTCATATTTATGTTATCCAAGTGACAAATCTGTTGGAAAAAAAAAACCTAGCTTAGAAGATTTTGTCATTTTACATTATTTTAGAGATGTGTTTCTTGATGAAATACCTGAACTACCCCCAAGAAGAGAGATAAAATTCTCTACCAATCTAGTACCAGGTTCAGCCCCTATATCTAAGGCACCCTACCGAATGACCTTACCCAAATTAACAGAGTTAAAGATTCAACTATAAGAATTGTTGGACAAGGAATACATCTGGCTAAGTGTCTCAGCATGAGGAGCACCAGTCCTTTTTGTTAAAAAGAAAGACAAAACTCTAATATTATGCATTGATTACAAACAATTAAACAAAATGACTTTTAAGAACAAATACCCCCTACATAGAATCAATGATCTATTTGATCAAGTAGGTGGG
>ML792109.1:303257-315540 GCA_009831015.1 Picea engelmannii | reverse complement strand
GAGAGAGAGAGAGAGAGAGAGAGAGAGAGAGAGAGAAAGCTATAGGTATGTACATACTTATATGTGGAAATAAGTACAGATGTTAATGGAGAGTTAAAGAGATTTCCCTACAGTAAGAATGATAATATACGCCTTTATATGTGCACATAGAAGACAATCAAAATACCTATTGTTCTAGCAGTCATGAAGATCCAACCATGTAATTAAAAGCATAATTAAATGTGCATAACTGATTACTTTGACAATCTCAGGCTCCTTTTATTTATTTATTTCTCTGATAGGTTCCCTTAGATGATGATAATGATCTAAGAAATGTCGATGTATAAATAGGAACGATAATGACTGAGTATTCGTATATTTATGTAATAAGCTATACAAAGTAATAACATTACAAAAGTATCGATGCATGACCAGGATACACATTTAATAGGATTATATGCATACATTTGTATATTACTTGATACCTGTACAACAGTTTAATATGTTAGAGCCCTTTTCTTTTTTGTTGAGATGTTATTCAAGGTGCTTTTTGGGGTTTTGCGATTCGGGATTTCGCAACTCCGGCTGCAACGATTCTAGGCCCTTCGAGCTCCCAGGTCCTGAAATGCTGAAAAGGGATTAATAAGTTCTGGCTCTTCCTTAGGCCTCTGTCCATGCAACCACACCCTATGACCTGGGTCTAACTCCTTTGAGCGAGTCACAATTTTCGGGTTTGTGAAGTTGTGATGCAACTCCAACCTCTCCTCCTTGTAATCCCTGATGTTTGAAACTTCCCCTTGAGATATCAATGGTCCAGATTCTTTTAGGATTTCGCGAACCGGGAGTTCGTGATGCAGCGACTCCAAAATCCCTTGCTGCTCCAAACCCTGAACTCCGAAATAGTGAATTTTCGAGTGCGAGATCAACGACTCCTATTTCTTCTCATCTAACAGTTGTTACTCCTCCTAAGCTTCTGAATGGTAAAATACACTTAGTCTTAACCTCCTCACAGATCTATGAGATCCAACGGTCCATGGGATTTCGACACTTTCCCACAAAGAAATCTCACCATTCGTTCATTCTTCTCAAGAATCTCTGGCCAAAATGACTTGGCATTCTTCCACCTGAGCTTGACCTCTATGAGATGATTTCGATATCTTCCTCCCTTTGAACAATTTAAAGGTACTATCCCTTTTGAGCTTTATCTCTCTGAACATCAAAGGTTCCTTCGACCTAAGTTTAGATATTTCCTATATACATATAATTATGTTGGAGTAGTTTGAGAGTTAAGGGAAGTGTTAGAATTTATGGAAAGAATTTACCCACATAAGCTTTTATGTTCGAAGTAAACTAGACTGGTGTAATAATGTCATTATGGTTAGAAATTAATCTTACCTTCTCTTAAATTCTAAGCTTAAACGAAATTGAATTATGTCATAGATTTTTTTTTATGGTGAATTTGAGGTACATTACACAATTCTTCCTTAAGTGAGGTTCTTTGCATTCCCAACATTTTAACGGTTCTTTGGGGCTGTCCACAAACTTCTTTGTTCCAGATTAATTGGTTTACCTCCCCCTTGGGCGTTCTAGTTATTGCAGTGAAAAATTTCCTTGTAAAATTTCTTGTTGCATTCTCGAAAGGTGATGGCTGATATCCCTTCTTCCATTGGTTCATTCTGTCTTGTTTCTTGTCTTTCCTCGCCTTGGGAAACTTAGACCGTTGTTTGTATTGGTCGTAACAGATTCGGGCCTTCCTGAAAAATTCACTTAAGGTCTTGGGGTTGCAAATTCAATCCTGTCCTTATAGGATTGTGGTAAGCAGCTTAGAAACCACTGGATTTTTACTTTGTCCTCCTGGATATAAGGCATGAATCTTAATAATTCTAGGAATTTGTTTATTAGGTCATCCATAGTCATTTGACCGAGTCATAGCTCATAAAACTCTTTGTTCTTCTTCTCATAGTAACTTTCAAATAAATATTTTTTATTAAAGTTTTTCTTGAAATCCGACCACTCCATCTGTTTTTCTTTTAGTCCCTTGGATAACTTCAGGTCCTGCCACCATATGCTTTCCTTTCCTCTCAGGTTATAGATGGACATTCTGACCTTCATGTTGCTGGAATAGTTGTAGATTTGGAGGTACTTTTTTATGTCTAGTAACCATGCTTCAGCCTCCTCCCCTGTCGTGGATTCCCCGTCAAAGGTGGAAAATTTGATTTTTTTAAACTCTCTTCCAGGTGGTCCACCTATTTCCTCTTTCTTCGTGTGGTTTTTTTATCTTCTGCTCATGGTGTGCCTTCGAAAGAGATATCCCCTTTTTCTGATTCAGGGCCATAATTTTTAGAGGCTCTCTTGTTGAACTCTTCTTCCTCATTGCTATCTTTTTGGATCTTCTTTGTTACTATGCTACACAAAAGTACTTCATTTATTTTCTGTTGTTCTTGTTCTGATTTTTTCAGTTTCTCATTGTCTTCTTTGAAAATCTGTAGTTCCACATCATAGTTTCCAGAACCTAGGTGGCAAAACTTCCTTCACTATTTTGTCCAAGCTCTCTCATAGGTCCTTTCTCGAGATTATCCTCAAGTTGGATCTCTTCTTCATTCTGTGCTGCCATTACCACAACATAAATAAAGTTTTTTTTTTGTAACAATAAATGTTTTGTTAGTTTTTCATTAAAAAAAAATCAGGTACTAATGAAAACATTTTTGGCCCAGTTTAAGGTCCAAGTGTTGTAACATTTTCTCTGATACCATATGTAATGTACCCCAAAATTTACCCCCCAAAAATAATAATTTAATAGATGCATTAATGCTTCTTTACTCTCATATATTTAATCATTTTAAAACCTGTAATCATCGCTATCGAAAAATGACACATACTTAAATGCCTTTATAATTGGATAATACAAGGTGCACAATCTTTCCATCGAGTTGTACTTATTACTATTATTCAAAAATGAGTTAACACTTGTCATAACCAGTTAAAGTGAAACCTCTTCATGAAGCCATGAACTCGTCCTGTCCATAGGATTTGTAGCAACTCTAGCCTATTTGGGTTTACCTTGTAGCCATGAACTCGTCCTGTCCATAGGATTTGTAGCAACTCTAGCCTATTTGGGTTTTACCTTTAACAAGGGATTCCCAAAAGCATTTCTTTATAAAGTCCATTTTTAGACAAGTCCTATAAATCTATTCTTACAATCCCATACATTTGATCTATTATAACCTCTTATAAAAATCTGCATCTCAAGAACTATGAAATCGTGATATTAGGCATACACTTATTACCATAGAGTTCTAAAGCGTAAGTGAGATAACAAAATTTTCTTGAGTTTGTACGAGTACATCATTGTATGCCTTACCTGAAGGTTCCAACCATGGTCACATACGCGCCTCCTTGCCAAGAATACACCCTAACTGAGTGCACATCCCAAATATCATAGTAGTGGTTTATTTGTTTCTTTGTTGAGGTCTTCCACACCATCATTAATATAACTAACACCCACACTAGTTGACAAGTGACAGGGCCACACGAAAAAGATAAATAACATGGGGTTTGGAATCCACCTGGCGAGACAAGTCACAACCCTAATGCTTACTATCCAGTATGCATCCATCCAATTTCCTGATAGGGGCTAGCACTAACAGTGCGAGTGAGCTCAGTTTAATGCATAGTTAAAGAATGTCTGTAACACCATTAAGATTTCTTTGATTGATAGTTATGGGGTTTTATGCATTGTACAAGTTTTATATTTAAGTCACCAATATCGATACGCCATGCGTGCTTGTTCACATGGCCTGTGTACCCAAAGCCTCCATTCGCCATTACTTTGTGATATCGGGTCACTTTGGTGACTAAGGTTCCATTTCCTTTGGATTTTATGAAATTTTTCCCAAACATCTTGTGTTAACCTCTGAACATTGCTCTACGCATGACCACCGACGACGAGGGGGATTATGCTCTGCGTATGGAAAGGAAACGTTATGCGTCTGTCTTGTTTCCTCCTTTACCGGGTAAGTTCATAAACCTTATTTCTTGTACTACTATAACATATACAATAGTTAGTCACATATTAATTTGTCTCTGTAATTGATTTTTCTTTTACTGTTGTTGGTTGACAACCTCCTTTCTGATGCATAGATACAAAGTTAAGATTCCCATAGTGTAATATTATTCCATAACTTAAGAACCTTTAAAATATTCAACCTTACTCTCTGTTCTGGAATCTGGTAGTTAACCTGTCTAATTTCACCTCATTCGTATTAAAGAAGGGAACAAAGATTTAGGTACCAAGAACCCTGTTATGATCTCGTTATTCTTTGTCATCGACCTGTAGTTTTTCTTATAGTTATGAGGGAAAATATATTGTATCATTATCTATGATCCGAATTCATGCAATTATTGTGGAGCACGTTTTATTTTGTGCATTTTTTATAATTATGCTTTAAGAATGCTTCTTGTTTATTTCCTTCTGAAATATTTGGTTAAAGATTCAGTTGCCAAAATCTAATAATGGGACCCCTGTTTTCTGCGAGGGTACTCATCAAGCAATCCTTGGTCCATTCCTCCCCTTCGGGCCAGTGGACAATTTCCTCATCGATGCAAATGGAAGAACAAGCATATTTTCCCTAAATCACATGCTAAGTGATGTCCATATATTAAATCTGCGATTTTTCCATTTTGTAAAATTTATCCTGGTGATTATTCTATATTCAATGTTTAAATTTTGTTGACTTCAATGTTATACTAAGTTTAAATTATCGATTTACTTGCAAGACTAATCTCTCTGAGGATGTGGAAGGACACGATCCCCTCACTCGAAAGGTATTTGAGTTCCAACTTACGACATTAAAGGGAAATAACCACCCAGTTATTGTTTAGAGTGATACAGGTCCCACCTTAGGATACTACTATCGTTGTAGTTTTATATCATACTCCTAAATATAGCTAGTTACTTGTACCTTCAAGTCTTAAACAAAATACAAAGGGGAAACCCTATATTGAATACGATTTCACCATTTAATGGATTATGATCGCATGTGTTATGTAAAAATTGAAGATTAAATTTTTTGTTCGACTCTCTAATAGGTAGTATGATTATGAATATATATTGTTGATCATTCTATTCTAATTTATTTTGAAAAGAAAAGGGTATTGTAACTATATTCTCCATTAATATCATCGGATTCAGTAGTAATTACTTGAAATTGCAGTTATACAAAATCAATAGACAACTTATTGTATTATTGTTTATATAGTTTTGTCCTCTTATTTAAATTGTGATGAATATATACTAAACGTCTCGAGAACTTCACTTGACAATGTAAAGATCCATTTGTCCATCAAGTATGTATATACATATATATCTTTTCATGTCTGGTACAAGTTAAGAATTCATACCACAATTATTTTTGCGGTCTAAATCTAGACTGTATCTCCTATATATATATATATATATATACAAGATTCAACTATAATAAAATTAACTTCACAATAACTTTCTCCAATTTACTGGTCAAATAAAACTAAAACTGTAGAGGCTTATTCTAAATCGATTTCATTCTACCAGCAATTTAATCAACAAAATATTCATCCATAATTAAGTATATGAAATCTATCAGTTGTTTAATCAAGAGAACATTAAGCTAGGAAAGGAGTAGGTGGACATATCTGAACAAGTTGTCGAACAACAAATGGAACAACCAAGTTCCTCCCAACCATAGAACATAACAACCAATCTACTTGCTCTGTTCACCCCCTAGCCTGACCATGGATCCATGAGGGAAAGCACCAAAGCTCCTGTTTCTCTATATTCCTCTTTTCGATTCATAAATTCTCCTTGCCTCACACTCAAAAAATGGTCCTCATAACAACAAGAGATGTCCTTTTTCCCCAACCTGCTAGGTAGCATCCTAACTCCTCCCATATGCTATATATGCAAAAACATCTTGTGCCTAGGGATTTTCCCCTTGGGAATTTTCGCATCTTTACAAATCCCTGATTTTCACGAGCTACCAATGGCCAAATTTCTGATTTTCCACTTGTAAAATTCAGCCATGAGATAGTTCAAGCATGTTCCCCACTCATGGATTCATGGTCATTTGATTTCAACCTGGCTGTTTCATTTGTCTCTCAGCAATAAATATAAAAAATATTTGTTTCTTCCAAGTGTCATAGTCAAAGAGTTGGTTGATAAAATCCAATATTTGCCCAAGAGTCACAATAATAAATTACAATTAACTAAATTTCAAATTCGGAATTGGCAAAAATGTCAACAATTTTTCACATTCAAATTTTCCAAAAACGCAAATAAATTCCTAAGTGCATTCAAACTTTAATAATAATTTATTTTTGGGGATATTACATAGAGGACCAATGGAACCAATGGAACTAACTCAATAAGAGGCAAGGGATGAATGTATGGGAGTACACCACTAAGTTTAGAAAGGTGGGCATCATGCTAGGTATCTCTCCCAAGAACCTATATGTAATCCTAAAGTATTTGAGTGGTTTACATAGTAATATATGAAATAAGGTGATTTTCTTCAAGCCAAGGACCATGGATCAGGAGTGTGTATAGGATCAATACATGAAAAATGTAGGAAAAACATAGTGGCAGCCAAGTGGTTCTAAAGAGAAATAGAATCATGGAGATTCCAAGGAGGAAAATAGGACTTACGTTGGGGAAATATTTCAAGTTGTCTGATGCAACATTAAAAGGAAAGTATACATCTTATGCGAGAATTTGTATAGATATTGATGTGTTGGGGGCACTACGAGATGCAACAAGTCTGGAATTTAGGTATGAGGAATGGATCCAAAGAATATACTATGAAAAAATTTCGTTTATATGTAGAATATGTCATGAACAAAGGAACCTACTAAGAGAATTCCTGCTAAACAAAAAAATAGAGGAGGAAAACTCAAAACAACACGAGAATGAGGAAGGTTTTGTTCGGCCAAACTACAAAGGTAGAGGAAATAGAAGACAGGGAAAACCCTCCACAATGAGAAACCCAGAATCGAGGAATAGTTTTGAAGGACTGGGAAACCCAACACAAGAGGCAAAGGAGGAACATAAAAGATGAAAGGAAAGGGAGACAAATGAACGAGAAGAAAACACGACTAGATAGAATCAAAACCCTCAAGGAAACCATAGGCACAACAAGGGATCGAATGAAGAAGGAAATAGAGACACAAATACACCAATGCATGAGGTAGATGGAGACTCTGAAATGACACCGAGTGAGGTTGGAACAAAATACCTATACTTAAGAGATATCATGGAAAGGGAAGGGATAGACCTCGAAAATATACTAGAACAATGGAAAAATAAAGGAGATGACAATATACATATGGATCAATTGGATCGCATCTAGTACCTCTTCTTTTTTAGGGAGGAAGAAAAAACCAGAGGAACAAAATGCATGCATGGAGAAATAGGAAACCTAGGCATCAAGATAGGAGAAAGTCATCCACAACACTCATCAAAGAAGGAAATACAAAAGAAATGGAGAAAATAAAACAATGTATCCCTACAAGAATTTAGAACGCTTCTGATAAACTTAGGTAAGATAAAAAATATTTTTCCTAACTCCCGCCCACATGTTTAAAATGAAGGTTATAACTTGGAACATAAGGGGCCTGAACAACCCTATAAAGCAAAGAATCATAAAAAATAAGTTGAAGATGGAACAACCATATATTTGATTTATTCAAGAGACCAAATGCAATACAAGTAGGATGTAAATAATAAGAAAGAGGTACTTGAATAGGTACAATTTTCTGACTATATATAGTCAAAACATTGTTGGAGGCATTCTCACCCTCTGGAACCCACAAATGGTGAATCTAATTTCAGTAGAATCCATAAGGAACATTTTATCTACAAACATGCAAGTGATAGGGAATACAAAGGAGGTCATATGTACCAATGTATATGGACCCTAGATGCTGGAAGATAAAATAAGAATGCTCCTAGGGATAGAAAACCTAAGAGAGAGGAATAGTAACCTTCATTGGATTCTAGCAAGAGAGGTCAACATTATAGGCGCCCTACTTGAGAAAAAAGGGGGCAATAGAAGATTGGACATAGATGATGAGGAGTTCAAAATGTTCATTGAAATAACAAAACTAGTGGATGCTAGGATTAGTAATGGACATTTTACCTGGAACAATAAAAGAAATCTACACCACTAGGTGGCTACGAGGCTAGACAAGTTTCTAGTTTTGGAATAAATAATCTTGCAAGGTTTAGTTATAGAATGAAGCATCCTCCCCTGGGGGGGCTCAGACCATTGGTCGGATCGGTTGGAAACCCCAAAGAACACGCCTTTCAGGTTAGTCAGGTTTTGGATTGATCACGAAACCTTCAAGGAGAACATCAAAATTTGATGGGAAGAGGATTTCCAAGAACATGGGACAAAAATGTTTCGACTTCAGAAATAACTTAAGTGCATAAAGGAAAAACTCAAGAAGTGGAACAAATAAGTTTTCATGAACATAGACCAGGATAAAAAAATAATAGAGGAAAGAATGGGATGGCTTCAGGAGCAGTGCATTCAAGAAGGCTACAATGAGGAAACGAAAAAAGAGGAGAACCAATTACTCTAGTCTTGGGAAGCAAGAAGTAAACACGATAATATCCCGTGGAAAAAGAATTCCAAAATTCAGTGGCTTAAGGATGGGGAGAGAAATACTAAGTTCTTCCACATATAAACTATAGCGAGAATATGCCATAACAAAATTTTGAGGATCCAAGACCAGGATCAGATAGAGTGAGAGTCCCATGAGAACATTGAAAACACTACGATCAAACATTTTCAAGAGATTGCCAAAGAACCCAACCTAGATCAGACTGAAGAAATCTATAGGATTGTAAGGAATATGCCTAAGTTGGTAACATAGGAGCACAATTTAAACCTATGAAAACCCATATCAATGGAAGAAGTCAACCAAGTGATCTGGGAGATGCCAAATGGAAAGGACCTAGGTCCAGATGGATTCACAGTGGACTTCTTTAAATCTTGTTGGGATGTGGTTAAGTATGATATATATGGAATAGTGGAGGAATCAATACGATCATCATCAATCCTAAAATCCATGAACGCCATGATGATCACCTTGATCCCAAAATAAAATGAAGCTAAAACTCTTGATCGATATAGACCGATATCCCTGAGTAATCTGGTGTATAAGATAATATCAAACGTAATAGATAATAGATTGAAACCCATACTCCCCACTCCGATCTCAAAGGAAGATTCAATATTTGTGGAGAAGAGGTAGACATCATACAAGCCCATGAAAAAACACATACCCTAAAATGTAATAAAAAAAACGGGAATGATAATACAATTTGATTTGGCCAAATGTTATGAAAAAATAAGCTTGCACTATATGTAGAAAATGATGGAAGCCTTTTTGTTTGAACAACATTGGATTAAATGGATAATCAACCTAGTGTCTATAACCAGTTTCCTGCTACTAGTTAATGGATCCCCAACCAAACCGTTTTACCCCTCCAGGGGTATAAGACAAGAGGACCCTTTGTCCCCTTTCTTGTTTATTTTAATGATGGAAGGGATAAGAAAAAACATAAATACTTTAGCTCTCCAACTTTGCAACTTTATCTCTACAACTTTGCATAATTTCTCTAGTAAACCCCGTAAACAACTCTGAGCCATTTAAAGTCAAATATTGTTCTTGAATTTGGGGATTTCTCTATGATTTTTCACCATTTTTCCCAAATTCATCATAGATAAAAACTACAAAAATCAATTTCTAAAATTTGCGTTGGTTTGAGCCCATACAAACATGGTGTTTGAACCAGGCACTATGATACCATAATTTAACGTCCCCCAACCCAACAAGGGGACATTATAGTGTGGAATACTCATAAAAATGAAGTTTTACAGTTAACTAAATTAATTTCACGTAGCTTTCAACTATGAATTAAATATAGATTTAACTATTGTTCTTTACCATTACATTGATGCATATACAACATACTAAAATATACATAAATGTAGGTAATAAATTCATGATGACAACATATACAATATTTTCCCATACTCATATTTCATGGACAACTATTAAAATTCCCAATACAACAAAAACAAGATAAAACATTAATATTTTAACAATAGTTGTACACCATGTTACTTGGGATGGATGTTCCACCCAATCATAGACTTGTTGTTCCAAATATAAACAACAATTCATCTGCGAGCTAAGGCTATCAATGCAAAAAAGTGGGTGGTCACTCATTGTCCACTAAAAATGCAAAATTCCCACAACCCACTAGTTTTCTCCTTCAACTATCTCAATTTTTCATGATCTCTCTTCCTCTTGACCTATCCAACCGAAGGAATATACCCCTTTAGTGATATCAACCCCTCGGGTGTCCCATTCATTTATCTGGGTATCTCTGTCATAGGTAGCTAGGAATCTCTCAACTAGGAACTCGAGGGAACTTACTACTATGACAAACTACTAGCAAACAACAACAAATACTTGTTGTTTTAGAGCAACCCTCTCACAAGTTCAATCTTCTGGTATAACAACCCGAAGCTTCAATAGTCATCTCTAAAAATCTCTAGATATTCTCTAGCATTCTATATAATTTACCCTCCATGTTTGCACCATCTCCAAGCTCTCTTCCTTTATCTTTACTTGCTCCTCATGCAACAAAACTTAAATGTGTGAAAATTGTTGTCCCAAACCATATGAATTTCCTCCTTTTGGTTTTCCTTGATTGAATCACACACTTCATTAAATATGATTGTACTAAACCCCCATGTGTCCATTAACTATGGGATGTGACTACTCACACCCACCCTCTTACATGTATTCAATTATTGTCCTTGGGAACACTCAATCATAAATTTGAAGGATCATATATCAATAGAAAATTTTAGGAAAATGGATTAAATTAATATGTGTAGGTAATTCCCCATTCGATCCCTCTTAGCCACTCTCTTAGACCCTCCCCTCTCTTGTGGATTAATTTATCCCCCATATCTGTCCATGTCCCCTTAGCAATTGGTATCACATTTTATTATTAAAAACATAGAAATACAATTCACATATTACATCGCTTTTGCTATATCCACACATTATATATACATAAGAATTAATTAAACCGGGGATTATAGTGGGGATGTTGCATAGGGGCGAAGTGTATGGGAGTAAACCACCAAGTTTATAAAGGTTCCCATCATAATAGGTATCTCTCCCAAGAACCCATATGTACTCCTCTAGTATCTATGTGGTTTACAAAGTAACCTACAAATGAAGGCGATTCTCTTCGAGACAAAGATAGTGGATGAGGCATGTGTATAGGAACAATACTTGGAGAACATAAGATAAACGAAGGGGCATGCTTGTTTTTCTAAGAAGAAAGAGAACCATGGAGATTCCAAGGAGGGAAAGAAGAAGTGGAAAGAGGGAAAAGGTAATAATACATCAACCAGTACAGATAAGTGCAAATATCATAGCACAACATCGATGGCCGCACTGAGGAAAAATGTTGGAATCTACATCTAGAGTTGAAATTGAAGAAATGCAAGAAGGATAGAAAGAAAAAGAACCCTCTATACATATATTTGAGAAATATGGTTAAAAGTAGGTATAATGTGGATGAAAATATTGTCTTTCCATCTATGCAGAAGGAGGTCAATCTCAATATCCTTCATCACCAAGAAGATAAGGAAATGACAAAACTCTTCCACATCAATATTCAAGTCAAGACGACCAAGATATATGTTCTGTTTGACTCTAGATCATAGGATAATATCATAGAACTAGATATACTCTTTATGCATGGATTGGAGGTTTATGATCATCATATTTCATATCCAATGGGATCATAAAACAAGGATGTAGAGGTCAAGGTAAGAAAACAATGTAAAAGTGTTGATTTTATAGGTTAAGTAGAATTGTTCATATTACCATTAGATGTATGCAGAGTAGTTTTTGGAATCCTGTACATGTATATGGGGGATTATATCTTCATGTAGAGATACAATCAATACAACCTTATTAGGGCCCAAAAATCCTTCATCTTTAATGTGCACAAAGGAAAATAAAAAATTTCACTAGGAAGTGCCAATTCAGCTACGAAATTGATCAGTTCTAGCAAGAAATATGTTTTACTTTTTCTAAGGGAAAATTAGTCTCCTGAGGATATGTTAAAAATAAATACATCCCTATAAGAGTGTAATAAGGAGAAGAAAAATGAATTGGATGAGTTATTAATGGAATATGGGGGATTTTTCTAAGAGCCTAAATGGATACCATCTAA
>ML792109.1:241399-283557 GCA_009831015.1 Picea engelmannii | reverse complement strand
TCTATATATATATATATATATGACTCTCACTCTCAGTCCTCTAGTCCCCCTCTGAGCCTCTCTACCACCCTACCCCTCTCTCTCCCTTCAAATTAAAATCTCTAAGCAACTAAGAAACTAATGAAAACGAATAGACGTTTTTTAAACTTTGAACCTAATCGGAAAATTTATATCTAATGACCTTTAATGGTCCCTTCCTAAGCCTTAACTATTAGTTACAATATGACGTGGAGAGTGGACTGGATTTTTTTATTGGGAAGGCAAAATCTAATAATTCATGGATGTCCTATGTTTGAATATGAACATGAGCTAAGCTAAGGTTGTTTTCAAAAACCATACATTCTTGGGAGTTTGTCACTCTACACAAAAAAAATAAGGGATTAGAGTAATGTATATATAAGTCACTCTAAGCATATGATAATTTCCAAGTAGAATCAATTTCGATGGGGAATATAACTAATGAAGAAAGAGGCAAGGTTCCAACCAATGACATGTATTGAAATGGTTTCCTACTAAAAATCTATTTTCTTACATGACCATAGCAAGGGTAGGGTCCCAAGGCTACATAAGTCCTTTTATCATTTCCAATTTTGATAAAGACATTTTGATTGTGAATTTTGAAAATTGGAACAAAGCATTGACCCATGCATCATTGAGAAGTGAAGCTCTGCACCATATTTCAACAGGACAGTGAATAGAAGAATAGGATGATAATAATGTCTCTTAAAAAGTGAATGAGGATTTGAACTGGTAATATTCTCAATAGAATTGACTAACACATAAGGCTATAAGAGCATAAAGGTGGACTTAATGTTTAACACAAATAAAAGAAGTCAGTGGACATTTCATTGAATATTGGAATCTAGTTAGCTATAAGGCAAACTCGATGGAAAATGTTCAGATCTATCATTTGCTCACAAAGTTGCACTCTCTCCTGGATATAGAACCACATGGAATGGACTGTGGTTATGGTAAACTCTCTCCGAACCACGACCCAACCAATGATTTCATTCTATGATATTAATTAATCTGTCGAAATGGAGTGATAACGGTCGATGGGGAAATTGGCATACAATGAGACCTATCAAGAAGCATTTTAGGGAATGCATGTTCTTTTGTTCTTAAATAGTCTTCTTCTATCTATAGTATAGAAAGTATCATAATACTCAGTTATGGGATCTTAAAGTAGTTATAAGAAAAGAAACTAATAAATCGTACTGTTCAAAGAATTGCTAGTAAAGTTATCGCTACATAACAATTTAGGGAGGTGAAAGAATTGCTAGTTGAAAGGGTTTTGTGAGGGCGACCATAGAAAAGAAGATATTCATGCTGCCAACTTAAGAACTCTGAGAATTATTTTCCATGGACAGAATAACTTGAAAGAAAAATATGAGAAATACTTAACCTCATCATAACTATCGCATGGAGTCTGTTGATATATTAGAAAATTGCAAACTGAGAGAATGAATCCGTACTAGGCTGTAAGCAAGTACTCTCTGATGCTATCTTCTAGATCCATTGATCCTTGGACAAAGGGAGTTTTCTCCTCAGTTCAATATTATTAAATATAATAGATATTTTTGTAAGAACCTCCTATTTCGTCTTGACAGCAAGCCTCACATAACAAGTGCAATTTTTTATTTTTTTTTGTCTATAGGAAGGTAATAATGACATTATACTCAACATCACAACACGACGACAAACACCACGCATGCAACTCACGCAACAACAACATAATGACCAACATAAAAGCACATTGGGCACCTGGAAGCAATGTACGACATTCAATCAAAGAAGAATAAGAATGACTACCCATCTGTCCTACTCTGCAATGGTTAGGATCTCCAGAACACATAAGAAACACTCAAACCCAGGTTCCCATCGATTTTGACCATTTAAGGTCTCAAGGCTGTGACTGTTATGAGGAACAAGGAGGTGTCTACACCTCGCCCGACACAAGCAGACCAAGCCCACTAAGCTAAGGACAATCATTAAATATAATAAACAACCCATCCCTCAATTAAGGCTAAAAAGTCAATATCTACGATCCTTTTTAACATTGTTTACCATTCACGAGGGGCACATCTAATTTACCGTTATTCATTAATGCACCCTCTAAATTAACGTTAATTATAATCAATTTAGCATGTCTAAGTAACCGATACTAGATCTATAAATGATAAATACAAGCATCCTCAATTATAGATCAAATTCTCAACTCTAGAATTTGCAATTTAGTCATTACTCACCAATCATACTTTAATCATTATACATTCCAATTGGGCAATTCTAATTTAATCCAAATCTCAATCTACTAGCCATTAACATTAATTGAAACATTAACTAAAATAAAGTAGATTGTTATTATTAAACACTAATTAAAATAAAGTAGATTGCTATTATTAAATAAATTATATTTCTATTGCTATTATTGCTATTATTAAATAAATCTCAACCTGTCATCTAATTCTAAATTAATCCAAATCGCAATCTTACGAGCCATTAACATTATATAAAACATTAACTAAAATAATGTAGAATGCCACTATTAAATAATTAATGAGGCAATAACACAACATTTAATAACAAGACATTTAATAACAAATAACCTATCAATTAATATATCACTAACATCACTAACTACGTCAAGGCAGGAGACAACAAGGAGACATTTATTAACTCAATAAATTATATCATGTGTCTAACTTAACTAAAAGTACCCAAGTCACAGTTGTCTGCAACATTAAGGAATCGAATGAGAGGGGAAAATGCCATAAAGCCATAGATTTAACGCGAGACTAAGGCCATGCACCGAATTAGGTGTACTGTCATATGCCTTTGGTGAGAATCACTGCTAGGTAAAGGTAAAAAAAAAATTTCAGGGCATAAGGCACAGTGAGCAACTAGGAGATTCGTGGCCATTCGCATGCATCACAGTCCATTATTAAAAGCGATCTGGGGTCGAAAGGATGAAAAAACGTAGTACAGAAATCCCATGCACACCCGAGTTAAGGGAGAAATCACAGCACCCAGACATCTGCCAAGTCAAGGAGGTTAACACACACAAATGTAAGGGTTGGCCTGCCATTGAGCTGAGGTCAAGGGAAGGGATCATGGAGTGACCTTCAATTGGATGGGTTAAATCGCAGAGGTAAAATGAGAGGTAGGTTTTAATGGAGGAAAGAAACAAAAATGTAGAGGCCAACCAACCTTACCCGAGGCCAATCCAACGTTGGAAACCACTTTCGCTGTCAACAAAAATCGCTAAACGACTAAAGGAACAACACACAGTTACAAGTTAAAACCCACAGTAAGAAAAACAAGAACTGCTCCCATCGCTGGAATACAATAATTTCGTGGTAATTGACTGGGTAAAGCATTGGCATTTCTGTGATAAGTGCGTGGGATATTTCCGTGGAAAACACACTGATAGAAATGCTTAAATTCAGTGATACAATGTGTTGTGTACAGTGATAAAGAACACCTTTAAAATTTGATGATAAACATACGTAGATAAATGCTGAAAGACGCTTGTTTACACCGTCAAAGAAAACTTTTATCAATTTACAAAACTAGTTTTTGGGATCCCAAAAGAGTACATACATTGCAGAAAGACTAGCAGAGTTGGATTGAAGACTGAAGTGACAAATCGGGGAAACCAAACAGATTACAGATAGCCTGCAAAGGTATCCTGTAAGACTGAAGCTACGACCAAGGTAACCGAACTAGATTTTTGCTACAGGGTCTTTTTTCTAGTAAGCAAATAGAGAAATTACATTAAAATACAGGAAGATGCATCTGTGAGATGAGACATCCCGCCCCTTTTCAATCTAGTATGGGGATTCTGTGTGAATGTCAAAATGACAGGCCAGACTAAGATTGCCTCTTGAATCTTTGTTATCCCATTACCCAATATGCCACTGTTGAGATTTATGTTGTTGTGATATAAGATACCGAATCAAAGACTTTTGTTGCAGGGTTAAAAAAATATCCCCTACTGAAATTTAGGAACCAAATACAAATCATGGTTTCAAATAGAGATTGAAATCAAAAAAATCTCAAAGCACAACTGACTATAATTTTCATTCTTCCAACTCAGATTGTCGGGGTTGGGGCTGATAACATGGAGTTAAGTTGCGAGGGAGGTAATTCCACACAGTGTTGGTTCACCCAACAACATATAAAGGCACAGAGATAAACTTATCTGACGATTATAAAACGTAGAATTAGAGAAACGTCGCCATCAATAAAAATTTCAAGGTCATGTAAATGCATCAAGGAGCAAGTCAAACCTTCAGCCAAGGACAACATTATGGGTATACAGTTAATAGATTCATCCTTCCCTCATCATCCTCGAACAAAAAAGTAGGGCGATGAGATCCATAGGTCTTTTAACGCTAAGACGATGACCGTAGATCAGTCTCCTGACTGACTACTCAGGCGAGGACTGAGGAGCTAAGGATGAAAGGAAAACAACCATTAAGGACACAATCAATCACAGGAAGGTGGTCAAGACCTGCAGGAAAAAAATTCCATAGGAGACAACAACCATTGAGCTAGGCTAAGAAAAGTTTCATTCATTGTTTTTTTTTTTTTTTTTAAACATGAGTTTACTTCTCCATTAAATAAGAAGAACCAAGCATAAGTCCTAATATATTCTACCATACAAAATGAAAAGAGTGTACCATTTCCTGATCCCCTGCTCTGAATGACGTCTACACACTCTGTGCAACTCCCGCTTGTCGACCGGCGAGACGTCACCGGTACCTCCCAACCAACACTAGGGGTACTCTTCTTCCCCCTTAGCCCCCCGAGCTGCAAAGGGGCCATACACACTATTCAGAGATTTCGATTAGCTCCTAGCTCACCTCGCCAGGCTGAGCTACCACTCCTCTTCGAGCTGGGTATCCCAACTCCCACAAGTAAATCAGTCAAGTAGATATTTCTGCAGTGTAACGTTACACAAAAAGAATATGGTCCTTCATCCTTCTCCCTCCTTCATTATATAGAGTTTCAAACTTCCTTTCTTTCCTAAAATCTCGTTTAATTAAAATTTTAAAGATAAATTCCTAAAAATTCTTCTCCGTACAAGTGTCCCCCATCCCCTACATTCCTCCATTATTTAATTTCTTTAATTAATTAATTATCTTATTTCCCTCACCCACCTAGAGTTACTCCTAGAATCACTCGTAGGTGTCCCCAAATTCCCTTACAGGTTTTAAAGGCTTTCTCTATTATTAAATTGTTATTTCAGTTTAAATTAGAAAGCTCTTAAATGGTAGATTCTTTACTAATTTGACTTTCCGCTTTCTCCCTTAAGTTCCCATTTTTCCCTTTTTATGTTTACCTCTTTTCCTAGTCTCCTAATATTTTAGATTTTCCCACTTTCCCATTTTTAATTAGAACTCAAAAAGGCAGGTGTGGAATCTAACCCCTTTTCCCTTTTATCATTTAATTAGTATATTTTAAATTATCAAAAAGAAAAAAAAAATTAATTCCCTTTTTACATTTTATATCAACTGATTTTTTTCTTATAAATAAATTAAATTTCTTACTCCCTTCATGTTACAAGATTCAATGAAGATCATAATTATTATTTAAGTGGTTTTTATTTTTATTATTATTATTTTTTTATAGAAGACAAAATTTTACCACTAGCGTAATTTAGACTTAGACCTTAAATTTCGTACTGGGTGACATTTAATTAGAGAAATTGTTTTAAAAATACTTAACATGTTAATCGTCCTAAGGACATCTAGGTTCATTCCTCTATCATCAACAATGCGACATACCCTTTAGGATGCACTAGGTGCTCCAAGGGTGCCACTCACCTCATCTGTTCCCTTGTGCGATGTGCCCTTCAGGATGCACTACATGATCCAAGGGTGCCACTTGTCACTCTCCATTTATCTTGCGTGACATGATCTTCAGGAAACACCACGTGCTCCAAGGGTGCCACTCACCTCTTGACTGACTTGGTAGACATCAATAACCCCTAGAGTCAATACTCTGCCAGGTGAACTTGTTGGAGACTAAAGGATTCTAACGAATAAGGCCTCCACATTATTTCGCGCCCCTTAGAATCATCATGAGAAACTATTGCAGTCTTCCCTCACAACATCGTGGGTCCTCTTGAAGTAGGTAATTGTTAGCCTACAGTTCGAGCCACATCGAGAGTGCTAGTAGGTTGTGGCAGGGCTGTTGTCCACACCTCTCCCTCAACATCTCTGGTAGTTGTGCGTGACCCCTTTACTCCATATGTGAGTCTGGTCGGAAAGCTATCATCATCCTACATCATCAACAAATCATGTCAGAACATATCCATATCATATCATCTAATCAGATGCACTAATATCACAGTAAAACAATCAAACCCCAATGGTACACTCCCTGACTCAATCTAGAGTCCAAGGGGTTCCATCGATGCTTCTGCATCCTCAAGGTCCAAAACCCTGCACACTCAATAAACCGAGTCAATAGCATGTATCTATGTCAATGTAGTAAAAAAACATGACATCAACCCATAACGCCTCATAATCAAATCAAAATTTTTAATAGCATAATAATCTGGATCACTTGCAAGCACATGTCCTCAAAGAATAAGTTTGCTTAGTGCTTCAGAGAGAGATGTTACATACACCCCCTCTTGGTCTAAACTTCATTCCGAAGTTTCACAATATATATGCCGAAATAAAGTGTATCACAGTATCATATGTCTATCATCAAACAAAAATGGAAACTAGTGGCGCATATCATGTGTCCTCCCAGGTCGTCGAGTGCGGACTATAATTGTCCCACTGGACCTTGAATTGATATACCGTTCGAAGTCGTAGCCATCGAATGTGATGATCCATGATGTGGATTGTTTCTGCCATGAGCACCCCCTCATGTGATACCTCCAAGGAACTCATGTCAATAACATGTGTATGATCACTAATATAATGTCTCAAAATAGATACATGAAAAACATCGTGCATACGCGTCAAAGAATCAGGCAAGGCTAGTCGATAGGCCATGGGCCCCTTTCTCTCCACAATCTCGAAAGGTCCCATGAACCTAGGAGAGAGTTTATCTCCCTTCCCAAACTTGATCGAGTTCTTATGCGATTTAAACCGCAAGAAGACTCGATCATCGACCTCGTAACTACGGTCGACACGGTGCGCATAGGCATAACTCTTCTGTCGATCCTGCGCTTCTTTAATCCTTTGTCTTATGGTTTGCATTTTCTCTTCCATTTCTTGGATCACTTATGGTCCCACCAAGACCCTATCCTTGAGCCAATCCCACCTCAAAGGAATCCGACACGGTTGCCCATAAAGAAACTCGAAAGGTGTCATCTTAATGGTGCTCTGGTAACTGTTGTTGTAAGAGAACTCCACTAGTGGAAAGAACTCCTCCCAAAACTTTTGTTGGTCCATCACGTACATGTGCAACATGTCCTCCAAGGTATGGTTCATCTGTTTGGTCTACCCTTCAGTCTCTAGGTGCTTCGCAGTACTAAAGTTAAGTTGGGTTCCCAAGGCCTCTTGGAAACTTGTCCAAAATCACCTAGTAAACATCGATCCTTGATCGGATATAATCCTCTTAGGCATGCCATGCAGCCTCACAATCTCATTGATGAAAAATATATCTATGTCAGGTGCCTGATACGTCGTACGCACAATAATCAAGTGAGCACTCTTCATCAGAGTGTTTACTACTATGAAAATCGAGTCATGTCTCCTCACCGTCAATGGAAATCCAACAATAAAATACATCGAAATAACCTCCCATTTCAATGGAAGAATAACATGTGGTTGTAGTAATCCTGTTGGGTGTCTATGTTCAACCTTTATTTGCTGACATTCTAGACATCTAGCCACATAGTTGATTATGTCTTCCTTCATTCCCTTGCAGAAGAATAAGGGTTTAAGGTCTTCCCTCATCTTTGTGACTCCCGGGTGAGCCATGTAAAATACTCTATGAGCCTCGCTCAGGATCAACATCCTCAACTCACCATTCGGTGGTACATAGATCCGATTTTTAAACCTCAATAATCCATTGCTATCAAATGAAAATCCTTCAAATCGTGGTACCATCATTGTGTTTTTTGCTATAAAACCCTCGACCTCTTTCTACTAGTCATCGTCACGCTATAAAGTTAGAATCTTCTCACACAGATTCGTCTGAAGTGGTAGCACCAAAAATATGTGTGGTCTCTGACTCAATGCATCCGCCACTCGGTTCACTGTTCTGTTTATGTAGGTAATTTCAAAGTCGTACTCGCTAAGAAATTTTGACCAACGCCATTGTCGCCCGTTCAGGTCGCTTTGCGTAAAAATGTGTGTAGTCCACAATGGTCAATCTTTAGTTCAAATTTTCATCCAACAAGGTAGTTTCTCCAAACCTTCAAGGCATATACGATGGCTAACAAATCCAAATCATGCATCGCGTAGTTCTCCTCATGCCTTCTCAGTTTCCTCGAAATGTAAGCGATCACTCATCCATCTTGCATCAAGACTCCACCTAATCCTTCCTTGGATGCGTCAGTGCATACTAAGAAGTCCATGTCCATGTCAAGGACCTTTAGTATCGGTGTTGTCAACAACTCCTTGAGCCTTCTAAATGCTTCCGCGCATTTCTCAGTCCAAACAAACTTCTTGTTTTTCTTCTGGAATTCTGTGATTGGATTTGCTATATTCGAAAACTCTTCTACAAATCATCGATAATATCCTACTAAACCCATGAATCTACACACTTATGAGACATTCATGAGTTCATTCCATTCCATGATAGCCTCGACCTTTGTTGGATCCATGACAATGCCTTTGTCGGAGATGACATTCCCTAAGTAGAGAATCTTCGATTGGTAAAAATATCATTTGGACAACTTCCCATACAATTTGTGCTCTCGCAGACACTATAGTACCAATTGAAAGTGCTCGTCATGTTTCTCTATCGTCCAAGAGTAAATCAAAATATCATCAATGAATACTTGGACGAACTTTTCCAAGTACTCACGGAACACCCCATTCATCAAACTCATAAATACCCCTGGGGCGTTTGTTAGTCCAAATGGTAAAACAATAAACTCGTAATGTCCAAACCTCATCTTAAAGGCGGTCGTAGGGACCTCACCCTCGATCTGTAATTGGTGATACCCTGATCACAAATCAATCTTGGAGAACACTGTCACACCCTTCATTTGATCGAATAGATCATCAATTCTTGGAAACGGATATTGATTCTTGATTTTGGCCTTGTTCAGTTGATGGTAGTCAATGCAAAGCCTCCACGATCCATACTTCTTTTGTATGAAAACAACAGGTGCACCCCACGGTGACACACTAGGACGTATCAGTCCCAGGTCCAACAAATCCTTCAGTTTCATTTTCAACTCCTATAACTACGGGGTCGACATCTGATAAGGCGTTCTTGCTATCGGTTCAATCCCCGATTTTAGGTCTATGGTAAACTCCAATTCCCTCTTCAGTGGCATCCCAGGTAACTCCTTCGGAAACACATCCACAAACTCTCTCACCATCGGAAGGTGTTCTAGACCTTCCGCTACTCCCTTCTCATTTAACGCAAGGATTGCATAAAACTTTCACCCCTTGCGCATGCTCTTTCGAAGTTGCAAGGAAGAGATGAACCTCAAGGAAACTCCCTGGTTCCGGCCTACAATCACACGTCTATTTCCCTCATCATCGACCAAGCTCAACCATTTCTTCTTATAGTTGAGTATTGCCTCATGCAATTCCAACCAATTCATACCAATCACGACATCATACGATCCTAGGATCGTGACCTACAGGTTGGCCCTTGTGAAAATATCTCCCAGGCTAAGGATACATCCCGTAACCTTTCCTCCAACCTTTTGTTTGGCTCCCAAAGCCATCTCTACGAAGCTAAACTTGTTCTATTCGACTGCCTTTACCTTAATCCTTTTTAGCGTTGCACCAGAAATGAAACTCTCAGTAACACCAATATCTATCAAAATACTAAGGGTCAGGTCAATGACAATACCTATCGTCTCAAGCAGAGTCGACTGATTCTCTACTTGGCGGTTATTCACCGCTACATGAATTTGATGGGCCTTGCCCATATCTCCCATGGTAATGGGTTTGGTTGATCTAGATGCTTTGGTCCTCTCCATAGGGAAGTTGCACTAGTAGTGTGGCTCCCCACACGTCCAACACCCCTTCTTCAACCCAGTAGTCCTGGTACTCGAAGTAGAAGATGATGGCCCACCGACCTGGAATCCTGGTCTGTTTTGCTGAATAGGCCTAAACTACTGCTGCTACGGGTGATGTTGCTGCTAATGCTGTGGTCCCCGATAAGGTGTCCGCTATTGAGGCGTCGGTTGCCAAGGTGTAGTGAAAGTGGATCCTGTCTGGAAGCCACGATATCCCAGCGTATATCTGGCTGGTGTCTGATGCTGCGGTGCTCCAGATGACACCTTCCCTGTTGGTCTCTCTGGAGTCCTGGTCTGACCCCCGCTGATAAGATCCTCCTCTGCTATGAGGGGCTTCTGGACAACATCATGCAAGGTTTGAGGCATAAAAATCCTGACCTTTGCACGTATGTTGTCGTTAAGGCCAAACACAAACCTGTTGACCTTAAGTTTCTCAGTGTTAAGGTGCGGAGCATACCATAGCATCTCCATAAAATGGGCCTCGTACTCGAGCACCGTACGACCTCCCTGTCGTAAGGCGTTCAACTCATTGACCTGACGCTCAATGAATTCCTCTGAAAGGTACCTCTCTTGGAAACGTTCCTCGAATAGTTCCCATGACACGTCTTCGATGGCCATGTTCAACTGTGGTAGGAGCTTTTTCCACCATAGAAGAGTGCTCCCCTTTAGTTAAAATATCGCCATGTGAACCTTCATGTTGGAGGTATAATCGTGAAGTGTGAAGCACATCGCCATGTTATCCAACCATGCCTCGACGGATGTGCTATCCGGGGCACCAAAGAACTCAGGAAAATTGACCTTCTCAAGTTCACGGTTAATGCTACCAGTACCGATTGGAGCGCGCGGTGGAACCTCAGTGGGTGTCGATGCCCTAGCCTCATCTCTGTCCAAATGGCTGATCAGTGCCTGAGACATGCATTGAAAATATCTCATCATTCTGACTGCATCACCAACTACTATCTGCTCCTATCCAAGAACCTGTTCATATTCCAAGGGGTTAGACCCCTTAGGCATGGATGCTACTGGAGTCGTCACGCCTCCTCCCCTAGCACCCCATCATCTACGTCCATGGCATCCTCTAACCATGATTACCTGGACGAGTACAAGTCAACTCAATTAGAAACATTTTCATCAAATCATATCAATGAAAGCCATAGCGATCCCAAATTGTGGGTCGAACCCACTCTGATACCATATGTAAGAACCTCCCATTTCGTCTCGACAACAAGCCTCACATAACAAGTGAATTTTTTTTTTTTGTGTGTGTGTGTAGGAAGGTAATAACGACATTATACTCAACATCACAACACAACGACAAACACCATGCATGCAACTCATGCAACAACAATATAATGACCAACATAAAAGCACATCGAGCACATGGTAGCAATGTGAAACATTCAATCGATGAATAATAAGAATGACTACCCGCCCGTCCTACACTGCAATGGTTAGGACCTCCAGGACACATAAGCAATGCTCAAGCCTAGGTTCCCATCAATTTTGACCATTTATGGTCTCAAGGCTAGCGACTGTTATGAGGAACAAGGAGGTGTCTACATCCCACCCGACACAAGCAGACCAAGCCCACTAAGATAAGGATAATCATTAAATATAATAAACAATCCATCCCTCAATCAAGGCTAAAAGGTCAATATCTACAATCCTTTTTAACATTGGTTACCATTCAAGAGGGGCACATATAATTTACCATTAGTAATTAATGCACCCTCTAAATTAACGTTAATTATAATCAATTTAGCACGTCTAAGTAACTGATACTAGATCTATAAATGATAAATACAAGCATCCTCAATTATAGATCAAATTCGCAACTCTAGAATTTGCAATTTAGTCATTACTCACCAATCATACTTTAATCATTATACATTCCAATTGGGCAATTCTAATTTAATCTAAATCTCAATCTACTAGCCATTAACATTAATTGAAACATTAAATAAAATAAAGTAGATTGCTATTATTAAACACTAATTAAAATAAAGTAGATTGTTATTATTAAATAAAGTATATTGCTATTGCTATTATTTCTATTATTAAATAAATCTCAACCTCTCATCGAATTCTAAATTAATCCAAATCACAATCTTACTAGCCATTAACATTAAATAAAACATTAACTAAAATAATGTAGAATGCTACTATTAAATAATTAATGAGGCAATAACACGACATTTAATAACAAATAACCTCTCAATTAATATATCACTAACATCACTAACTACGTCAAGGAAGGAGACAACAAGGAGACATTTATTAACTCAATAAATTACAACATGTGTCTAAATTAACTAAAGTACCCAAGTGATAGTTGTATGCAACATTAAGGAATCGAATGAGAGGGGAAAATGCCATAAATCCATAGATTTAACGCGATACTAAAGCCATGTGCCGAATTAGGTGTACTTTCATACGCCTTTGGTGAGAATCACTGATAGGTAAAGGTAAAAACAAAATTTCAGGGCATAAGGCGCAGTCAACAACTAAGAGACTCATGGACATTTGCATGCATCACAATCCATTATTAAAAGTGATCTGGGGGCAAAAGGCTGGAAAAATGTAGTACAAGAAGCGCACACACCACGAGTTAAGGGAGAAATCGCAGCACACAGACCTCTGCCAAGTCAAGGAGGTTAAGACACACAAATGTAAGGGTCGGCCTGTCACTGAGCTAAGGTCGAGGGAAGGGATCGTGGAGTGACCTTCAACTGGTTGGGTTAAATTGCAGAGGTAAAATGAGAGGTAGGTTTTAATGGAGGAAAGAAAAAAAAATTCAGAGGTCAACCAACCTTACTCAAGGACAATACAACACTGGAAACCACCTTCACTGTCAAGAAAAATAGCTACACGACTAAAGGAACAATGCGCATTTACAAGTTAAAAACCGCAGGAAGAAAAACAAGAACTACTTCAATCCCTGGACTACAATAATTTCATGGTAATTGATCGGGTAAAGAACTGGAATTTCTATGATAAGGGCATGGGAGATTTTTGTGGAAAACACGCTGATGGAAATGCTTAAATTTAGTGATATGATGCGCTATGTACAGTGATGAAGAACACCTTTAAAATTCGATGATAAACATACATAGATAAATGCTGAAAGATGCTTGTTTACACCGTCAAAGAAAATTTTATCAATTTACAAAACCAGTTTTTAGGATCCCAAAAGAGTACATACGTTGCAGAAAGACAAACAGAGTTGGATTGAAGACTGGAGTGACAAATCGGGGAAACCAAACATATTACAGATAGCCCGCAAAGGTAGCTTGTAAGACTAAAGTTAGGGCCAAGGTAATCGAGCAATATTTTTTCTACAGGGCCTTTTTTCTGGTAAATGAATAGATAAATTACATTAAAATACAAGAAGATACATCCATGAGATGGGACATCTTGCCCCTTTTCAATCTAGTACAGGGATTCTGTGTGAATGTCAAAATGATAGGCCAGAGTAAGATTGCATCTTGAATCTTTTCTATCCCATTACCCAATATGCCACTGTTGAGATTTATACTATTGCGATATAAGGTACCAAATCAAAGACTTTTGTTGCAGGGTTAAAACAATGTCCCCTACTGAAATTCAGGAACCAAATACAAATCAAGGTTTCAAACAGAGATTGAAATCAACAAAATCCCAAAGGACAATTGACTGTAATTTTCATTCTGCCAACTCAGATTGTCGGGGCTGGGGTTGATAACACAGAGTTAAGTTGTGAGGGAGGTAATGAAATACAGTGTTGGTTCACCCAGCAATATATAAAGAAATAGAGATAAACTTATCCGACGATTATAAAAAAAAAGAGTTAAAGAAACTTCGCCATCAATAAAAATTTAAAGGTCATGTAAACACATCAAGAAGCAAGTTGAAACTTCATCCAAGGAAAACATTATGGTTAGATGATCAACACATTCATTCTTCTCTCATCATCCTCAAACAAAAAAGCAGGGCGTTGAGATCCATAGGTATTTTAACGCTAAGGCGATGACCGTAGATCAGGCTCCTGGCTAACTACTCAGGTGAGGACTGAGGAGCTAAGGATGAAAGAAAAACAACCATTAAGGACACAATCAATCACAGACAGGTTCTCAAGACCTGCGGGAAATGAAGTCCATAGGAGACAACAACCATTGAGCTAGGCTAAGAAAAGTTTCATTCATCGTTTTTTTTTTTTTTTTTTTTAAAGAAAACATTAGTTTACTTCTCCATTAAATAAGAAGAACCAAGAATAAGTCCTAATATATTATACCATACAAAATGAAAAGAGCGTACCGTTGCCTAATCTCCCTCTCTGAATGACGTCCACGCGCTCCATGCAACTCCCTCTTGCCGACCGGCGAGACTTCACCGGTACCTCCCAGCCAACGCTAGGGGAACTCTTCTTCCCCCTTCACCCCCAGAGCCACAAAGGGGCCACACACAATATCCATAGATTTTGGCTGCTCCCATCTTGCCTCGCCAGGCTGATCTACCACTCCTCTCCAAGTTAGGTATCCCAACTCCCACACGTAAATCAGTCAAGTAGATATTTCTGTAGCTTAATGTTACACAAACAGAAGATGGCCCTTCATCCTTCTCCCTCCTTCATTATATAGAGTTTCAAACTTCATTTCTTTCCTAAAATATCATTTAATTAAAATTTTAAAAACAAATTCCTAAAAATTCTTCTCCGTACAAGTGTCCCCCATCCCCTACATTCCTCCATTATTTAATTTCTTTAATTAGTTAATTATCTTAGTTCCCTCACCCACCTAGAGTTACTTCTAGAATCACTCCTAGGTGTCCCCAAATTCCCTTACAAGTTTTAAAGGTTTTCCCTATTATTAAATTGCTAATTCAATTTAAATTAGAAAGCTCTTAAATGGTAGATTCTTTACTAAGTTGACTTTCCTCTTTTCCCCTTAAGTTCCCCTTTTTCCCTTTTTATGTTTACCTCTTTTCCTAGTTTCCTAATATTTTATATTTTCCCACTTTCCCCTTTTTAATTAGAACTCAAAAAGGAAGGTGTGGAATCTAGCCCCTTTTCCCTTTTATCATTTAATTAGTATATTTTAAATTATCAAAAAGAAAAAAAGAAAAAATTAATTCCCTTTTTACATTTTATATCAACAGATTTTTTTTTATGAATAAATTAAATTTCTTACTCCCTTCATGTTACAAGATTTAATGCAAATCATAATTATTATTTAAGTGGTTTTTATTTTTATTTTTAGTATTTTTTTATAGAAGACAAAATTTTACCACTATCGTAATTTAGACTTGGACCTCAAATTTCGTACTGGGTGACATTTAATTAGGGAAATTGTTTTAAAAATACTTAACACGTTAATCGTCCTAAGGCCATCTAGTTTCATTCCTCTATCATGAACAATGTGACATGCCCTTCAGGATGCACTAGGCACTCCAAGGGTGCCACTCACCTCATCTGTTCCCTTGCACGATGTGCCCTTCAGGACACACTACATGCTCCAAGGGTGCCACTTTTCACTCTCCATTTATCTTACACGATGTGCCCTTCAGGATGGACCACTTTCTCCAAGGGTGCCACTCACCTCTTGACTAACTTGGTAGACATCAATAACCCCTGGAGTCAATACTCCATCAGGTGAACTTGTTGGAGACTAAGGGCTTCTAAGGAATAAGGTCCCCACCTTATTGCGTGCCCCTTAGAATCATCATGAGCGACTATCACAGTCTTCCCTCACGGCATCATGGGTCCTCTCGAACTAGGTAATCGTTAACCTATAATTCGAGCCATGGTGAGAGTGCTAGTGGGCTGTGGGAGGGATGTTGTCCACACATCTCCCTCAACATCTCTGGTAGTCGTGCATGACCCCTTTACTCCATATGTGAGTCTGGTTGGCAAGCTATCGTCAGCCTGCATGATCAACAAATCATGTCAGAACATATCCATATCATATCATCTAATCATATGCACTAATATCACAGTAAAACAATCAAAACCCAATGGTACACTCCCTGACTCGATCCAGAGTCCAAGGGGTTCCATCAATGCCTCTGCATCCTCAAGGTCCAAAACCCTGCACACTCAGTAAACCGAGACAATAGCACCTGTCTATGTCAATGCAGTAAGACAACATGACATCAACCCATAACGCCTCATATTCAAATCAAAAGTTTTAATAACATAATAATCCGGATCATTTGCGAGCAAGTGTCCTCAAAGAATAAGTTCGCTCAGTGCGCCAGAGTGGGATGTTACAATTTTTTTACACAATCTTATTATTATTATTAACATGATTTATTTTTTTTGATTTTAAAGATAGTAGGTAAGATAACTTTGCTAATCATGGTTTTGATAAAGTAAACTAGAAAGGATGATAATTTTTTATATATTATAATATTTAAGTTATCAATTATGTTTAGTACTAATGTTGTTGTGAAGGAACATTATTTTTCTTACTCAAATTTTATTCTAGCAAATAAAATGAAAATGCATTAACACAAAAAATACGCAACTAAAAGTATTAACATAAAAAATACATTTTGTGACACCCACCCAACACACACACTCTTCCGACTGATTTAGTAACGGAAAAAATGAGGAGCACAAGGAGCGAATGATCGATTGTGAAAGAACTTGTATTATGGGTGTTGGTAGGACACCTTAGGGCACAATGATGACATGTGAGCCCAAGGAGGCACACACCTTTCTTCCCTTGTGACAGACGATGCAAACATGGATTGTATTTGGGCAAGGGCGATGCAACTTGGGAGCACACCCAAGTAGTTGACCTATCTTCCCTTGGCATCATGGGTGCACCAGAGAGGTTAGACGACCCCATATACACACCCATGGAAAGTCATGATAGTTGGAAAAAGGAAGAGTGTGAGGAAAATGACCTTCCCTAAAAGACCAGGCGTGTCGGTCCAAAAGATGCAATAATTAATGGGAAAACAAGCTCATTTGGCCAAACAAGGTCTGCAGAGGGACAAAATGGATTGGTTGAGTGTGACCTTTCATGAAGGGGTGAAACACACCAAAAATGCATGATGTTTGTCACAAGTGACCCTTGGAGTACTTATATAAGAGCAAGGGAACACAACCAAAAGGTAAGGGGGAGCATAGGAGAAGTCTTGGTGTGACCAAATTGCAAGTCTAGAAAGTTCTGATGTATAAAGTAGAGTCATGAGAATTTGCCCATCTTTGTAACTAGGACAATATTTCCATATTTGTAAAGCTTTGTTTTAGTTTCATAGTATAATAAAAAAAACCTCGTATTAGGCATTGTTAGTGCAACCCAAATTATATATGTCTTTTGTGTTTTGCATATTTTCTATTGAATGCCAACTTGACTAAGTGTTAAAGAATGTTAACAAATGTCTTTAAGTATACAACTGAGTTTCATAGTGTAAGGATCAACTTGTCCATAGCCTAGAACATAGTATGGGTATACTATAGGTGAAGAGGCATAGTTTAGGTGAAGTATCCTTGGTTGAGCCAAGCTTAGATGAGATGCCAAGGTTGGACATGGGAATGACTCTTGGGCATGTGACAAATGGTATCATAACATTTTCTCAACGAAGAGTTTTGTAGAGACATAGCACACAGTATGACAGGCTTCACACAACCTGGAAGTGGGATGACCCAAGGTTGTGTGAATAAATAATGTTGCAATTGACTTAAGGCGAGTCGATTCAAGTGTCTCATTGTGACATGAGGCAGAAGAGACCTAGTTTGTGTAGTGAACCACTATCTATAGGGACTTGAAACAAAATACCTCAAAACCAATTGGTTGACAAAGGGGAACTCCAACATAGTATGTGTAAGACAAGAAGAATGCATGTATGTTGTATTATTAGTTTATTTGTCTTTTTCACTTAACAAAGAAAGAGTGGAAATGATTGGTTTGCATCAAGTTGTGAAGGGTTGGTGAATTGCGTGCCTTTGGTGGAAAGCTTGGAAGAAAACACCATCCATTTTTTTTTTAGATCTTGTTATCAACAAAAGAATAATGCAAACTCTCATTGACTTAGGTGTGATCCAAAAATTAAGGCATTACTAATAAATTTCAATTTATTTTAATGTACTTTATGCATCGGATCGATAAGAATGTGAAATACATAAACTTATTAACTTGTTGCGGAATATCAAATGTGACTTTTAATTGATGCTTATTAATGATTAAAGAGATCAACCATTGATAACCATGCTGCAAATTAAGATAAGAGAACAACAAAATATAAAGAGAAATAGAGACAAGAACTTGTTAACGAAGTTCACCAATCGTTGGCTACGTCTCAGGGCCCGCTTTCAAGTGGAGGACCTTTTTATTTCTCTTTAAATGCTAAAAATTCTCTTACATAGGATATTTTATGTTACATTACATGAATCATATCTATTGTGAAAGACCTCCTTGGTCATATTCATGCATGCATCATCAAACTCTTCTAAAAAACATGGCAAAAAGGCCTCTCAAATCATGAGAAAAGTCCAAAAATTACAAGCTGCTCCTTCAAATCCTTGCATCAAAAGTTGTCCTCCAAGCTTCAAAAATGTTGGTTTTTATAGTTTTCATGGTCATATGAGGATGCCCAACTTCCCTCAATAATATGGCCTCTTTTTGGGATCAAATCCCCCTCCAAATGAACAAGATATCCTTAAAAACCCACTTTCTAGTCATAATATCAGGCAAAATAATTAAAAATACAAAAACAAGGTTAAAACCACACTTTTAAACCATAATATATGGTTAATCCCCTTTGGAATAGGTGCGAACCCCCTATAATGGTCATATGTAATCTAAAATTGGCCAAGCGGTAGCCCAAAGGGCTAAGTGTTGGCCCTTAAATTGTGCTAGCCCCTGAATTCATGGTGCACTCCACGTGATCTCCCCTTAAATGCACGCTTCGTCCATTTATTGGCTCCTGGGAGGTTATGGGTGGTCCGTGCCCCTTTTTCGCTGGACGGTGGTCATATGTATATGTAACCATGGGTTGGGGCTTAGCCCCAACCCTTTTCCGCCCACATAGTATTACATTTCATTTCAAATAAAATTAATATGACATTCTATATTAAGTAACAATTATGGTGCATTGGTAAAAGGGCTCTCCCAAAGAACTTTCTTGGTGGGTGGTCGTGGGTTCAAAACCCATGCACCCCCAAACATTTTTATAACTTGCCACACGTGCTATGAATGGGTTCCACGTGGCTACCCATGCCTGGGCCACATGGCACCACCACATTTGCCAAATCTTTTCCATGTGTCCAAACTGCATTGGTCCAAGTCTGTCACATATGTCTAGTCACAGATCACCACTTGTCTACCCCTACTTCTACCACGTCAAAATCAATAAATAGCTTTGGTGCTGTCATGCTGACATCATCATTGAAATTTTTCCAGTTGACCTTTGACTTTTTAGCTATTTGAGAATCTGATTAGAGTGCGATAACTCTCGGATACAAAGCCTATTTGAGAAAGTAAAAGTATGGTCAGAATTAGAGAGAAGAGCCGGTCACAATGGAATTAGTTTCACTAAATTCTGAGAACTTTTATTTTTGAGCATTTTCTAAGCCTAGGACGCCTCCTGGATCATTCCTCCCCACTTTGGAAGCTTTTGGACCACCAAAAGTCTACTTTTACTCAGGTAAGAAGCGAGGGTATTGCCTCCCCAATTTTCCGGTATCGTCCATCCTTTCTGCTTGGACAATAATAACCTGACTAATCACAACAAACATGAAAATTGAGATAACATTGTTTATCAAAGTAATCATCCCATCAATTGCACAATCATATACATTCTTTGTTACATTTTGCATCCAAGCACCACTGAATAGATGTAAACTAAACAACAATACTGAGTATGCGAATGAAAATGACAAAACATGCTTCCCCTTCTACACAGGAACAATAACCAAAGTATGTAGTTGAACCTCATGTTGTACCCTTGGTGACACTTCATGACCGTTAGAAACATATAGAATCATCTCATGTTCAACATCACTAACTTCCTGTTTTGTTACAGACATAAGTGTTAAAACTTTTCTTGCATTTACCATTCCTTTTAATTGTCCTGTAGTTGCAAAAGATCTGTGAGTTTTCATGTGCTGAGCACGGACAATGTACTCTTTCCCATCTTTCTTGAAGCAATATTTATTTTCCTCCCTGTAGAATATAGCTTTTCTATCATAAAGGTATGGGATTCCCAGTACAATTCCAGATATGTCCAATGACACTATATCAAGCTCTACATCATCAACATAGTTTGAAGTGATTGCAAACTTGATTTTACATTGCTTCGTTACTTGTAAATTATTAACCCCACATATCCATCCCAATGGATATGGTTTAGGATGTGTCTTTGTTTCAAGTCCCAAGTTATTTACAACCTCTTCACTGATTATATTGGCTTGTGATCCAATTTCGTATCAAATTTAACATTATGTGTTATAACCCTTATTTGGAAAAGTTCACTCCTTTTACACTCATCATTTACAACAACTGAACTAGAAGAGCTAGTACTTGCAACATAATTTATACCTCAGATTCCCATAGCTACAACCTATGTCTCATCAATGGAATTTGATCCAAGATCCACTTGAACTGTCGCAACTGTGGTATTCTTCATTCCTTGGTTGGCATACTTCTTTGGCTTCAAGTCAAGATGTAAGATCCAACAATGATCTTCATCATGGCCTACTTTCTTGCAATGCTTGAAAGTAGGCTTCTCCTTTCTTCTTGTGGCTGTCTTCTTCTCTTTCTCTTTCCTTTTCCCTGCATCCTTTGCCAAGTATCTGTAGAAACACTATCACCAACATTCCCTTTACTTGATTCAATGTGAATGTCTTGTACACATACTTCATCAAAGTTAGAAGGATTTAGCATAAGAATAGTGTTCTTGAGATTAAAATGTAATACACCAATATATTTTAGGAGTGTTTGTTGTGTATATGAAGGAATACCCAAATTTAAATCTTTCTTACGAAATACATGAGTATATTCTTGTACAGTTTGACCTTTAACTTGCCTTAAACTTTGCCAATTCATCATTTCCTATTGCATATATGCTAATGGAAATAATTGTTTCTTCAAAGCAGTGATAAATTCATTCCAGGAAGAGATTCTTTTACCATTTTTATTGAGATCATCGTTAGTTTTTCTTTCCCACCATATGAGATTTGTGCCTCCCAATTTGAGACTTGCAAGTTGGATCTTTGTTTCATCATCAACAATCCTTTGTATCCTGCAATAGAATTCTAATTGTCTCGCCCAATTATCTAGCTTTTTTTCATCCAATTCACCATCATAAGTGGGTAATCGAAACTTTACATC
This sequence comes from Picea engelmannii, assembly GCA_009831015.1. Classification (NCBI taxonomy): domain Eukaryota; kingdom Viridiplantae; phylum Streptophyta; class Pinopsida; order Pinales; family Pinaceae; genus Picea; species Picea engelmannii. The sequence goes on along the minus strand of ML792109.1, from coordinate 262,068 downwards.
TAACTTTAATAAAGGTATATCAAAAGAATGATGAGTTTTTTTAGGTTTCGTATCCTTGGAGTGATGTACACATGCTTCACTTGTAGATGAAGAGGATGAAGGAGAAGAAGTTTCTGAAGGTCCACCACCTCCAACTCATCCTTCTGATCTTACTGAAGATTCACTTTCTTCAACCTTTGGATTTCTTCGTAGTCCTCTTTCCTGATAAAGTTCTTCTACCATGGCTTTCATCAACTGAAATGACTCAAAGAAATCATCCTCATATGCAAAAGGACCTAGTTTTCTCAGTGAAGACATATCTTGTTTATGCGGTCTTCTTTGAATCTCTATATTAAGATCCTCAAATTCGCCTTCTCCTCGCTTGAGTTTTTCTCTGGCGAGCATCCAATGCTTGCAATTCATGTCAAACCTTCAAAACCAAATTCTCTGATACCATAAACTTGATCCAAAAATGAAGGTATTACTGATAAATTGCAAGTTAGTTTAATGTACTTTATACATCGGATCGATAAGAATGCGAAATACATAAACTTATTAACTTGTTGCGGAATATCAAATGTGACTTTTAATTGATTAAAGTGATCATCCATTGATAACCATGTTGAAAATTAAGATAAGGGAACAACAAAATAAAAAGAGAAATAGAGACAAGAACTTGTTAACAAAGTTCACCAATCGTTGGATATGTCTCCGGGCCCGCTTCCAAGTGGAGGACCTCTTTATTGCTCTTTAAATGCTCAAATTTCTCTTACATAGGCTCTTTGATGTTACATTACATGATTCAGATCTGTTGTGCAAGAATTCCTTGCTCATATTCATGCATGCATTATCAAACTCTTCTAAAAAGCATGGCAAAAATGCCTCTCAAATCATGAGAAAAGGCCAAAAATTACAAGCTCCTCCTTCAAATGCCTGCATCAAAAGTTGTCCTCCAATCTTAAAAAATATTGGTTTTTATATTTTTCATGCTCATATGAGGAATCCCAACTTCCCCAAGAATCTGGCCTCTTTTTGGGGTCAAATCCCGCTCCAAATGGCCAAGATATCCTCAAAAAACTACTTTTTGGTCATAATATCAGGCAAAATAATTAAAAATTAAAAATAGGGTTGAAAACCCAATTTTAAACCATAATGTGTGGTTAAGCCACTTTGGAATAGGCGATCTCCACCTATAATGGTCATATGTAATCTAAAATTGGCCAAGCGCTAGCCTAAAGGGCTAAGCGCTGGCCCTTAAATTGTGCTAGCCCCTAAATTTGTGGCGCACTCCATGTGATCTCCCCTTAAACGTGTGCTTAGTCCATTTATTGGTTCCTGGTTAGTTATGGGTGGTCCACACCCCTTTTTCATTGGACGGTGGTCATATGTATATGTAACCATCGACTGGGGCTTAGCCCCAGTCCTTTTCCTCCCACATAGTATTACATTGCATTTCAAATAAAATTAATATGGCATTCTATATTAAGTAACAATTGTGGTGCATTGGTAAAAGGGCTGTCCCAAAGTGCTGGCTTGGTGGGTGGTCGTGGGTTCAAAACCCATGGACCCCCAAAATTTTTTAGAACTTGCTACACGTGCTCTGAGTGGGTGACACATGGCTGCCCATGCCTGGGCCACGTGGCACCACCACATTTGCCAAATCTTTACCACATGTCCAAACTGTATTGGTCCAAGTCTGTCACATTTTTCCAGTCACAGGTCACCACTTTTCAACCCCTACTTCTGCCAAATCAACATCATTAAATAGCTTTGCTGATGTCATGTTGATGTCATGATGATGTCATCATTGACTTTTTGCCAACTGACCTTTGACTTTTTAGCTGTTTGAGAATCTGATCAGAATGTGATAACTCTCTCATACATAGCCCATTTGAGAAAGTAAAAATATGGTTGGAATCAATGTGATGAGATGATCGTAATGGAATTAGTTTCACTCAATTATGAGAACTTTCATTTTTGAGCATTTTCTGAGCCTGGGGAGCCTCCTGGATCATTCCTCCCCACTTTGGGAGCTTTTGGACCACCAAAATTCTGCTTTTACTCAGGTAAGAAGTGAGGGTACTTCTTCCCCACTTGTCTGGTATCATCCATCCCTTCTGCTTGGACAATAATCACCTGACCAATCACAACAAACATGAAAAATGAGATAGCATTGTTTATCAAAGTAATCATCCCATCAATTGCACAATCATCTACATTCTTTGTCGCATTTTGCAACCATACACCACTGAATAGCATCAAACTAAACAACAATATTGAGTATGCGAATGAAAATGACAAAACATGCTTCCCCTTCTGCATAGGAACAATAACCAAAGTATGCAGCTAAACCTCATTCTGTACCCCTGGTGACACTTCATGACTGTTAGAAACATATGGAATCATCTCATGTTCAACATCACTAACTTCCTTTTTTGTTACAGACATAAGTGTTAAACTTTTTCTTGCATTTACCATTCCTTTTAACTATCCTGTAGCTACAAAAGATCTATTAGTTTTCATGCGATGAGCACAAACAATGTACTCTTTCCCATATTTCTTGAAGAAATACTTATTTTCATCCCTRTAGAATATAGTTTTCCTATCATAAAAGTATGGGCTTCGTAGTACAATTCCACATATGTCCAGTGGCACTATATCAAGCTCTACTTCATCAACATAGTTAGAAGTGATTGCAAACTTGATTTTACATTGCTTGGTTACTTGTAAATTATTATCCCCACATATCCATCCCAATGGATATGGTTTAGGGTGTGGCTTTGTTTCAAGTCCCAAGTTATTTACAACCTCTTCATCACTGATTAGATTGTCTTTTGATCCACTGTATACAAGAGTATCAACTTTAACATTATGTGTTATAACCCTTATGTGGAAAATTTCACTCCTTTTACACTCATCATTTACAACGACTGAACTAGAAGAGCTAGTACTTGCAAAAAAATTTATACCTCGGATTCCCATAGCTACAGCATGTGTCTCATCACCATAATCTGATCCAAGATCCACTTGAACTGTCACAACTGTGGTATTCTTCCTTCCTTGGTTGGCATACTTCTTTGGCTTCAATTCAGGATGTAAGATCCAACAACGATCTTCATCATGGCCTACTTTCTTGCAATTCTTGTAAGTAGGATTCTCCTTTCTTGTTGTGGTTGTCTTCTTCTCTTTCTCTTTTCTTTTCCCTGCATCCTTTCTTTTCCAAGTATCTGTAGAAACACTATCACCAACATTCCCTTGACTTGATTCAATTTGAATGGCTTGTACACATACTTCACCAAAGTTAGAAGGATTTAGCATAAGAATAGTGTGCTTGAGATAAGAATGTAATCCACCAATATATTTTAGGAGTGTCTCTTGTGTATATAAAGGAATACCCAAATTTAAATCTTTCTTACGAAATATCTGAGTATATTCTTGTACACTTTGACCTTTAACTTGCCTTAAACTTTGCCAATTCATCATTTCCTGTTGCATATATGCTAATGGATAGAATTGTTTCTTCAAAGGAGCGATAAAGTCATTCCAGGAAGAGATTGTTTTACCATTTTTATTGAGATCATCCTTAGTTTTGATTTCCCATCATATGAGAGTTGTGCCTCCCAATTTGAGACTTGTGATTTGGATATTTGTTTCATCATCAAAAATCCTTTGTATCCTGCAATAGAATTCTAACTGTCTTATCCAATTATCTAGTGTTTTTGCATCTAATTCACCATCATAAGTGGGTAATTGAAAATTTACATCTAACTTTAATAAAGGTATATAAAAAGAATGATGAGTTTTTTTAGTTTTCTTATCCTTGGAGGGATGTAAACTTGCTTCACTTGTATATGACGAGGATGAAGGAGAAGAAGGTTTCGAATGTCGACCACCTCCAACTCCTCCTTCTGGCACTGTTACTGAAGATTCACCTTCTTCAACTTTTGGATTTCTTCACAGTCCTCTTTCCTGATAAATTTCTTCTACCATGGCTTTCATCAACTTTAATGACTCAAAGAAATCATCCTCAGATGCAAAAGGACCTAGTTTTCTCGGTGAAGACATCTCTTGTTTATGCGGTCTCCTTTGAATCTCTATATTAACAGCCTCAAGTTGGCCTTCTCCTCAATTGAGTTTTTCTCTTGTGAGCATCCAATGCTTGAAATTACTGTCAAACGTTCAAAAAAAATTCTCTGATACCATAAAATTGATCCAAAAATGAAGGTATTACTAATAAATTCCAAGTTAGTTTAATGTACTTTATGCATCGGATCGATAGGAATGCGAAATACATAAACTTATTAACTTGTTGTGGAATATCAAATGTGTCTTTTACTTGATGCTTATTAATGATTAAAGAGATCAACCATTGATAACCATGTTTCAAATTAAGATAAGAGAATAGAAAAACAGAAAGAGAAATAGAGACAAGAAACTGTCAATGAAGTTCACCAATCGTTGGCTACGTCTCCGGGTCCACTTCCAACTGGAGAACCTCTTTATTGATCTCTAAATGCTCAAAGTTCTCTTACATAGGCTCTTTTCTATTACATTACACGCTCCAGATCTATTGTGCAAGACCTCCTTTCTTAGATTCATGCATACATCATCAAACTCTTATCAAAAACATGGCAAAAATGCTTGTCAAATCATGCGAAGAGGCCAAAAATTACAAGCTGCTCCTTCAAATGCCTGCATCAAAAGTTGTCCTCCAAGCTTCAAAAAGCCTGGTTTTTATAGTTTTCATGCTCATATGAGGAATCCCAACGTCACCCAAGAATCTGGCCTCTTTTTTGGATCAAATCCCCCTCCAAATGGCCAAGATATCCTTAAAAAACCACTTTCTGGTCATAATATCAGGAAAAATAATAAAAAATACAAAAATAGGGTAAAAACCCACTTTTAAACCATAATATATGGTTAAGCCCCTTTGGAATAGGCACTCTCCCCCTATAATGGTCATATGTAATATAAAATTGGCCAAGCACTAGCCCAAAGGGCTAAGCGCTGGCCCTTAAATCATGCTAGCCCCTGAATTCGTGGCCCACTCCGCATGATCTCCCCTTAAATGCGCGCTTAGTCCATTTATTGGCTCCTGGGAAGTTATGTGTGGTCCGTGCCCCTTTTTTCGTTGGACGGTGGTCATATGTATATCTAACCATGGGCTGTGGCTTAGCCCCATCCCTTTTCTGCCCACATAGTACTACATTGCATTTCAAATAAAATTAATATGGCATTCTATATTAAGTAACAATTGTGGTGCATTGGTAAAAGGGCACTCCCAAAGCGCTGGCTTGGTGGGTGATTGTGGGGTCAAAACCCATGGACCACCAAACATTTTTAGAACTTTCCACACATGCTCTGACTGGGTGCCATGTGGCTGCCCATGGCTGGGCCATGCGACACCACCACATTTTCCAAATCTTTGCCACGTGTCCAAATTGCATTGGTACAAGTGTGTCACATCTGTCCAGTCATAGTTCGCACTTGTCAAACCCTTCTTCTACCATGTCAGCATCAGTAAATAACTTTGTTGATGTCATGATGACGTCAACATTGACTTTTTGCCAGTTGACCTTTGACTTTTAGCTGTTTGAGAATCTGATCATAGTGTAATAACTCTTGCATACGAAACCTGTTTGAGAAAGTAAAAATATGGCCGGAATAAGTGTAACGGGCTGGTCACAATGGAATTAGTTTCACTCGATTCCGAGAACTTACATTTTTAAGCATTTTCTGAGCTTGGGGAGCCTCCTGGATCAAGATGTCACACAAAAGTTTCTAAATACTTTGCTAGTGAAGGAGTTTGGACTTAGAGTCTCCTCGTGTGGAGTTGGGGTGAAGGAAGTAAACTCTAAGGCAAAGGAAACAACTTGTGTTTCCTCCTCGATTCACATTCAAATTGATAAGTGGGAAAGTTGGGGTAACTCCATGATGATGCCTGTGGATGAATTTGAGGTGAATCTTGGGAAGGATTTCCTAAGGAGGAAACATTCAATGCTCATTCCATGGATGGAAAATATAGTCATACCTGGTGAGCAGAAGGCTTGGGTTGTGTGCAGAACTATAAAGAATTCTAATGGAAAGGTGCAACTTGTGTGTACATTGAGTATGAAGATAGTAGTAAGTTGGAATGCATTACAGTTTTATGCAGCATTTTTTGGAGAAGTTCAAGAGGATGGAGTGGGGATTCATGTTCAACCTAAGCTCACTGACTTGTTGGGTCATTTTGCAATTTCATATTATTTTTTGAAAGTGCTCCTACTACGATGCACTGTTGACCAACATATAGAGTTAAATCCTAGGTTGTGACCACCAACAAGAGATCCTTATCGATTGTTTGGATCTGATTTGGAAGAGTTGAATTGAGAATTGAAAAAATGTATTTATGTTGGATTTATTTGTTCATATAAGTTACCATATGGCACCCCAGTTCACTTTAGGAAGAATAAAGACACATCAAAGCCAAGGATTTCTTCAGATTACCAAGCATTGAGGAAACAAACTATGAATAATCGATACCCATTTCCCTTAGCTTCTGATTACTTCCATAAGTTGTCCAAGGCCAAAGTATTTTCAAATATTGTCTTGCGGCATGGGTATTATCAAGTGTAGATTGGAGCTGGAGATGAGGTGAATACAACCATGGTGACAAGGTATGGAAGCTATGAGTTTCTAGTGAATCCTTTTCGATTGTGTAACACCTCTACAAATTTTTCACATAGATTAATGATGTGTTGTAACCATTTTTGGACAAGATCAATATGGTTTATTTGGTTTACATTCTAATGTACAATTAAATTATGGAGGATCACAAGAAACATTTGGCACAGGTGTTTGAGGTGTTATGACACAGCCAACTATTCTGGAAGAAGATTAAGTCTTTTTTGGGGTACACTAAGATATCGTTCTTGGGGAATTGGATTGGCGACGGATGCATTAACATGGACCCTACGAAGTTCAAGGCAATATAATATTGGGAAGAGTCGTGAATAGTTCATGACGTGAGAGTCTTCCTTGGACTAGACAACTACTATCGCAGGTTCATCAAGGGATACTCCAAGATTGTTGCATCGTTGTCTGACTTGTTAAAAAAGGGGAAAGCATGGAACTAGACTGAGAGGAGCGACTTTTCGTTTAAAGAGATAAAATGAAGAATTGTCACTATTCCTATGTTGACGCTGCCAGACATTGAGAAATCATTTGAAGTGCAAATAAATGCATCAAATGTTTCTATTGGAGGGGTTTTAATGTAAAAGGGACATTTCATTTCCTTTGAGAGAAGAAAGTTGGAATATCACGAAAATATATACCCCATTCATGAGAAGAAAACGAATTTAGTGGTACATTTTTTTCATACTTCTAGACACTACTTGTTTCTCAAGCCATTTTTCATGAAGATAAACAACATTGTAACAAGTTACTTTGTAATGAAAACAAATTTTTCACCCAAGTAGGCAAGGTGGAAATACTTTCTCATAGAATTTGACATGACCATTGAGTATAGGTCGAGCATGCTCAATGTTGTCGTGAGTGCCTTGAGAAAAAATGCACAACTCATTTTCCTAAAGGAGGAGGAGGAGGAATTTCCTGCAGGGGGGATTCATATTCATATATTTGAAGAATTGCAAGAAAGGATAAAGATAAGGTTAGAGCATGATCACATGACAATTAACATCATGATGTACACGAAGGATGGGAAAACAAAAAAGTTTTGTCTACACGGTGGAGTTTTGTACTTTGGGGAGAAAATATATGTCCCTAACTCATCTAACCTTAGGAGGAAACTCATGAAGGAATGTCAAAACTCACCCTAGGCTGCCCACCCAGGACAACGAACAATGTTGGTGTTGTTGGAGTGAGAATATTTTTTTGTAGCTTATGAAGAAAGATGTGGAGGAGTATGTTCGTACTTGATTTATATGTCAACATGATAAGACAAACACAAAAATTAGAGCATAGGTGTTGCAACCTTTACCGATTTTTGAGAGATCGTTGATGAGTTTCTCATTGAAATTCATCAAACAACTTCTAATGGTACAGGGATACAACATGATTTAGGTCACGGTGGATCAATTCTTCAATTATGTTGTCTTCGTTGTGACGATATACCTTGTAGTTTGGAAGAAGTTGTGAAGTTTTTCTTCAAGAACATAGTGAAGTATTGGGGTCTTCCTATGAGCATTATGTCAGATAGGGATGCAAGGTTCATGATTAATTTTTGGACATCCTTATTTAATCTTGTGGGGAAGAATTTGTTGAAGAGTTCATCCTACCATCCGCAGACATATGGGAAGACCGAACAAATCAATGCACTTTTGGATGACTACTTGCAGCACTATGTACTAGCATATCATATGAATTAGATGGACTTGTTGGATGTCACCCACTTCAACCAGAACTTTCACAAGATTTCAATGACAAGCTACAATCCATTTGATTTTATGAAAAGACAACAACCCACAAGAACTTATTTTTTGAAACAAGGCTATTATGGGATGAATCCATTAGTCATGGGTTTTGTGAAGAGTTGGAAGGATTGGTTGGATACATAATGAAGAGTTGAAAGGATTATGGGACTAATGAAGAAGACATAATAAAACAATTGGCATATCATAGCAGGTGTGATGCAAAATTCCATGTATGAGAGTTGGTATTACTCAATTAGAGTAGAGATAATTTCTCAACACCTAAAGGGAGGTATCAATCTCTTGTGCGCAGGTATGAGGAACCATTAAAGGTTCTTGATAATATTGGCAATGTTACTTACATATTGGTGTTGGAATTCCACATGTGACATATTCACGGCTACGATATGAGCTGCTAAAGATTGAGTAAAGAGGAAGATGTTTTTCAGACCCCAACCTCCATGATTTTTTGGGTGGTTATAGGAGTCCATTTCACAAGAGGAAGACCTCCCAATGACCGCGATCCTTCCCATCCAAACCAAAATTTATGTTCTGTCAGGATTCCTTTTGAAATAGCTGCTATCGATTCTAGTGAACGAGAATTATTTCAAGGACAACTTAACCAACGTGATTCTTCAACAATGGGAGAGGAAATTATTGAACCACAAGGAAATCTTGGACTCTACCTTTTTTAAAAGCCAAATATAATCCATGTATCTATGGTTGTTGGGTTTCAAGTAAAACCCCAAGTAATTAAATCCTAAATGGATGTCTTTGTTAGGATACACAAGCGTGCCACTTATCTCCGATGCGATGTCATTGAGAGTCTTTGGGAGAATTAGGCACAATTTGTCCACGTTGATTTCCATCGAGATCACCCTGCAAAGGATAGCCAAAATTCTACATAACATGTTATCTTCTTCCATTGTACCGTTGATAAATAAAAAGAAGTAATCTATGAATAATACATGAGATAGAAATTCCTACCCCACCACCTTAAATCCTTGATGTTGGAAGCATGCCACTGAATTTCCTCATGCGGTCACATGCACATGCATGCAACTATGTTAATGCACATATATGCAATCTATTTGTAAACTGTTCGTGTAACTATGTGATCTCTTCATGATCAGTCTATGTAATTGAGTGATAAATGTTATATATACGAGCATACCCATAGAGGTGTGAGTGCAATGTTTAGTGAGTGTGTGAGAGAAAGACTCAATACTGAGGTGTTGTGTGTTTGAGAGGAGAGGATGGTTGTATGCCTCTATTGGCTATTGTAATTGTCCTTTGAATAAAATAGTATTGATTATCATTGCCGTTTTTTTCCCTTATTGGGTTTCCACATAAATCACTATGTCAAATTGTGGATTGTTGTGCTTGGCTTAATATATGTTTGATCTTGCTTATTTTATGCTATGTTTTTCTTCTTCTACCCAACAAGTGGCATCAGAGAGTATAATTGAAAGATCTAAGAGAAAAGAAAAAGAGAATCTGATCACTGAGTATCAGAGCTGAGCCAAGAATATCTGCATGAATTAAAGAGAGTCATTGAAAGAGATTTGGCATGCTGAAAGAAAGGAAGAAGATGGATCATGGATGGATTTGTTCCAGGCACAATATTTTATGGTCTATCGCAGGTCAACCCATTGAAGAGGGGAAATAATATCTCCAGTATTGGATATCATCATAGATAAAAGTGATATCCATAGATAAAGGCGATAATTTGTCCTGAACCTCTTGAGAGGGGCCATAACCAGTGGTTGATCGCGTTTTGTGAGAGACCCGATACTAGTGAAAGGAGGTATTAAAGTGGATTCTTTTTATTATTATTAAAGTGGACTCTTGGTTACATTACCCACATGAGGTATGAAGTTAGTAAGAATAGAGCACGAGGTATATGCATAGTTCCCGTGGTATGAAATCAAATGTTTTATTTTTCATTATGCTCAAGTCATATTTTATGGAGGATAGTTTTTATGGTGAAGTTGAGGTGAAGATTTGTGTTCTTAAAAGGTTTGAAGGTATATAATATATTACATGTATTTTGGATTAATCCTTTTTAAATGAATATTTTTATCTTTGGGTTAACCTTGAACCTTAAGATTGGTTTCTCCACATATTATAAAAGATTGGTTTTATGGGCTCTAGTTTGGGCGTTTTTGCTAATGGTAAAAATATAGAGGTCAAAGTTTGAAGTGAATAAATTCAGTGGAAAAAATAAATTTGAGTTATGGAACTTCAATATGAGGGATCTACTTGTATATCAAGTCAGAAACAAGAGCGGTGATGGTTGAGTCATTGTGAATTAAAAAAAAAATGTATTTACTTTGGAGTTGTAGAAATTATTGATTGCATGTAAATGGGCATATGTCTATAAGACCTGGATAGGCATGTGTACCCCTAGTTTATGAGGTGACCTATGAAAAGTATAGTAATATATTTAGGTATATTGAATATGTGGGGGGGCATGTGTGTTGGGTTAGCCTTGACTCGATGAAAGAGTTAACCAGTTGAATATTTTTTCAGGTCAAAGTAGACGGTTTTTCAAGTCCATGTGTTTTGGGTATCCCGTGGTATTGTGTCCATGGATTGCATGTAATGAAGCCTATAAAAATATTGGAGAACGCCATTGTAAATGGGCTTGGAGGTAAGCGGTGAAGGCTTACTTGGTTGGTTTGGCCGCATATGGTCAAAGTTGTTCGAATGAAAAATTCGAGGTGGAGTAGTGTGTCCAGTTTGGAAAGGTGGGTTTGTAGAAAGGTTGATGTGTTGGCAATTCAATAAAGTGTTTGAGAATATATGATGAAGGTAAGTTCATATCCATGGAACTTGGAAAGTATTGCAAGGAAGCTGGGATCGAATGGGCATGTTTATCAATGTCAAGTTGTAGCAATAGTTGTGGACATGAGAGACTCTTCTATCTGGTAACTTGGTCACCATCGGTTGCAAAAGATAGGAAGGTTCAATATGAATAGGTCATCTGGTAATTACTCAAATGTGAAATTATTCTGTTGTGATGGTTATGTTTTTTTATTAGCTTTCTAAGTAGGACCGAGATCAAACATGAAGATCTTTGATATGGTAATGATGTTAAGGGGTGCAAAATGTGGGATCCTACTACCCACAGAATCATCATGGAAAGAGATACAATGTTTGATGAATCTCCTTTTATAAAATCAAACATAGTAAAATATGAAAGGTTCAAAGCATGGTTGGTAGCAAAAGGGTATTTGGAAGGTATTTGTTTCCATGAAAGTTTCTCACTGGTTGTTAAAAGCTTGTTTCTACTCATGTTGTGTTAACATCAGTTGTGATAGTACAAGTGGATGTTAAAATTGTTTTACATGGAGTTTTTCTTATAAGGGGATGTATACAGAACAACCAGAATGATTAATTCAGAATCACAATAGAAGATTTGTTTGCAAACTCAAAAATCATTGTATGGCCCGAAGCATGCAAGGAAAATGGTACGCGATGTTTGATTCCTTCATGGTGAGACAAATTTGACAAGAAGTGAGTATAACCATTGTGTTTATGGTATATTCATTACCTTGGTGTTATTTGTTATGCTTGTTGCAAGCACAAGCATGGTTGATATCAACAGGTTGGCTCAATATCCTACATACTCCAGTCAATAGGGAATATAGGATTATGGACTTGATCTTGAGAAAGAATCTACTGTCACCTCACTACATGCAAGGGATCCTTACCATAGTTCATAAGACATTAAACCAAAGATTAAAGCTGATACTTTGGGAGTACATGGATCCACTAAAGGAACACAAGGAAAGGAACTCAAGGTAATACACAGATATAATATGAGAACAAGGAATAGAACACTGGTTGAAAAAAACAAGTCTCTCACAGATCAAGACGAGAAGAAAATGCAGGTTGAGGTCAAAACATAGAGGGTTGTTGACAAACAACAAGTGAAAGAACTGAATCTTCAAGTCCATACCTTGCAACACCACAACCAGGAATTGGAAAAATTGTACTCCATACTACAGAAGAAGTATCAAAGACTCCATAAAAAATGACAGAAGACTTGTTGCTTTCTCAAGGAGATAATTTGAAGAAGAACGCTGCTATGAAGGGGTATCTAAAGAAGATGCTTGTTTATCCAGTTATCTGCCAATTGGCATCCAACAATGTGCATGGATACAAGTGCTCAATTCAAAACCTAGTTCTATCGGTCCTAGTCAGTTTTGTCAAATTTCAGTTCACTTCAGCATATGCATCAGTTTAGTTTTATCATTACCAACCATTTTAGTTATTTAAGTTCAAGTCTTTTTTAGATTAAGGAATAATAAGTGGTCATCTGTGTTTTATATGAACCACTTCCTTTTTTATTAATTCAAGTTTTAAGTATGCATTACTATACTCCAACAATATTTACTTAAGTCAATAAGTTGTTCTCCAACTAATAGTGTAGAGTTAAGCCTCAGTTTCAGATGGGTGAGAGCCTCTACAACTTTGGTAAATATGTAGTTTTTGTATGAATGGAGGGTTTGGTTTTTTGGGAAGGAAATCAATATATCAATTGGTTGAACCTGTTCTATGATTGGATTAATATCTCTACTTGGTGAATATTCTCTTGATGACGGTGTGATTTATCTTCAAATATATATCTGTTCTTTCTCTTATCTTGGATGCAAATTTTGAAGTGTGCAAAGTACATTTCATTTTCCTTTCAACTATTGTATAACTCATATTTTACTCATATGCAACTTGTGAAACAAATATGCTTTAGTAAATATTTGTTTTATTGCAACATGTGGGAGTAATTGTGTTTGGATACTTGTTTATTCCTTGAAATATTATTTTAAGAATTAAACTTCTTACATCATATAATTCATTGAGACTTTTGTTGTTCTTCCTTTTTTCATCCCTGTATTTTCTCGCTTGTCTATCATTTGTGTGCCACTAGCCAAGGAGGACCTACAACCATATCATCTTTCCAACCCAACCATGTTTTTTTCTTAGTAAAAAAAACCCTCTGATTGGCCAACAAAATCAAATTATAAAAAAAACCATCCATTCCAAACTTGAGGTGGCCTAGCTCTTCCTCTTTAGAATTCAGGTGTAGACTTTAGGAACAACATTAAAAAAGGGAGTAACCAAGGATAAACTGAGTTCCTACTCAGTTTCATTTGGTCTTCAAGCATGAAGGTGAAGATGATAAATTTTCTAGGTCCAAGAATGATCGTAGTTCAGTAGATACAACAATGATGGAGTTGTTGAGATCAATATCCAAGTAGGATATTGTTGGTTGTGGAGCCTCATTATCTTCCTAATTCATAGGTATTTGTTTTCAACCATATTTATACCCCCTAAAGACTATAGACCCCTAAATACTATACACCCCTCCACATGGGGGGGTTGGAGGGAAGGTTTTTCCCTCTTGCAGGTTCCGGAGGCAAGCGGGTCCACGAAGGAAAAGTTTCCTTATAAATTTATATTTTAATTTCATAGTAAATCTGAACTGTTCATTATAAGGTCGTAGATTTGATGATAGAATTTATTTTGGTGTTTTTTTCCTTAGAAGGAAGCCATCTTTTGTGAGGAACGTGTATTGCAGCTATGCATTATTGCAAACATTGTATTATGAGAGAGGATATTGTGAGAGAAAGAAGATGACGTTACAACGGGTGTGATGTAGGTTGTATCCCTTGATTTGCTAGATAAGAAAAGGAAGGAGTTGGAAATTTCTATGGTGGACATAAACCACACTGGGTGAACCATGTATATATGTGTCTCCATTGTTTTATGTATCTTATATGTTTTATTTCAACATTTTATTTTATTTTATTTCTCCGTGATCCTGTTATTCTAACAGAAAATTCCTCAGAAGTTAATGAGCTTCAAAAAACAAAAATATTTGCATAAAAATTGATTTTTTTGCTACTGTAACAACCTTTTAAATCTGTTTCATCAATCACATGTCACATGCAATATGAGTCATTGATACATGATCCAAAAGGAATCAATGATCGACATTCTCTTTTGATGTGCACATCACTTTCCCCAAACTATCGACCCCATCGTCATTCATTGTCCCAACTTCCTGATGACCGATTTGCACAAACTCCAAACTGGTCCAATCAATCATTTTTTTTTGGTGAATGAAAACTCCTCACTAATTCAACTGATTCCTGACCATCGACCTGCCAGGGATGAGAAATCCTTGATGACTATTGAAAATACTTGCCCAATTTGGTTGACCTGACCATTAGTCATCAACCACTTCTAGGATGACTTGGAATGACACATTGATGTTGACATGGCATGATACGTCATCCTCCTCTTTCCATAATCATGCACTGACCAATTTTCTTGGATGACCTGAGAACTTTGTCGAATTGGCCCATGATTTACCATCGACACATTGAATGTCAATGAATTTTCTTTCTTGATTCAAAACACTTCCCTAAATTGGATAACACCTGAGCAATGGAAATTTTCATTGGTGATTGGAAATATTTTGTTGGATTCAACCATCCCTTGAACATCAACCATTGAAATTAAGAGATGTACTGTAGTCGAACCAAAATCTTTTCCATTTCGTCCAATCGGATGATCGGTTGTCGATGATTTGTCTTGGTGAACTTCAACATTTATAAAATTTACAACATTTCTCTAATTGATATGGAAAGTCGATCTCCCAATTGAAACAATCTTAACCATTGATTTGTTGATATTCACCCAACTCTACTAGCAAACATCAACCGTCGATTTGATCCATTTAAAAAATTATCGAAATGAATCATGGTCATTGATTTGATCAACCTTTCAAATGCATGATACCTTATGGATTTTTAAATTTATCAAAGAGAATCTTTTTCGATCTTGAGATCAAACATAATCTTCGCCGTCAATTTTCCAAATTTCCTACAACTCTACAACAACCATTAAAACTTAAAATTCAATCATTCCAAGTTGAATTCATCGTTGCAACTTTGCATAATTTCTCTAGTAAACCTTGTAAACAACTCTGAGCCATTTAAAGTCAAACATTGTTCATGAATTTGGGGATTTTTCTTTGATTTTTCACAATTTTTCCCAAATTCATCATAGACAAAATCTACAACAACCAATTTTTCAAATTCACACTGGTTCGAGCCCATAGAAGCATGGTGTTTAAACTTGGCACTCTGATACGATAATTTAATGTCCCCCATCCCAACCAAGGGAAATTATAGTGTGAAATACTCATAAAAATGATGTTTTAGAGTTAGCTAAATTAATTTCATGTATCTTTCAACTATGAATTAAACATAGATTTAATTATTGTTATCTACCATTATATTGATGCATCTACAAAATACTAAAATAAACATAAATGCAGGTAACAAATTCATGAAAACAACATATAAAATATTTTCTCATACTCAGATTTCATGGACAACTATTAAAACAAATGATACAACAAAAGAAAGATAAAACACTTATCTTTTAACACTAGTTATACAATAAGTTGCTTGGGATGGATGTTCCACCCAATCATAGACTCGTTGTTCCAAATACCAACAAAAATTCATCTGCGAGATGAGGCTAGCAATGAAGAAAAGTGGGTGGTCACTCATTGTCCACCCAAAACTCAGAATTCCCACAACCCAATGGTTTTCTACTACAACTATCTCAATTTTACACAATCTCTCTTCCTCTTGACGTGTCCAAATGAAGGAATATACCCCTTCAATGATCTCAATCCCTCGGGTTTCCCATTCATTTATTAGGCTCTATCTATCACAGGTATCTAGGAATATCTTATCTAGGAACTCAAGGGAACTTACTGCTATGAAAAACTACTAGAAAACAACAACAAACACTTGTTGTTTTAGCGGAACCCACTCAAGGGTTCACTCTCTGGGTATAAAATCCAAAAATCTCTATATATGCTCTAACATGCTCTAGAATTCACCCTCCATGTTTGCACCAACTCCAAGCTCTATTCTTTGCTCTCTACTTTCTCCTCATGCAACAAAAGTTGATTGTGTAAAAATTGTTGTCCCAACCCATATGAATTTCCTCTTGACGTGTCCAAACGAAGGAATATACCCCTTCAATGATATCAATCCCTCGGGTTTCCCATTCATTTATTAGGCTCTATCTATCACAAGTATCTAGGAATATCTTATCTAGGAACTCAAGGGAACTTACTGCTATGAAAAACTACTAGAAAACAACAACAAACACTTGTTGTTTTAGCGAAACCCACTCAGGGGTTCACTCTCTCGGTATAAAATCCAAAAATCTCTATATATGATCTAACATGCTCTAAAATTCACCCTCCATGTTTTCACCAGCTCCAAGCTCTATTCTTTTCTCTCTACTTTCCCATCATGTAACAAAAATTGATTGTGTAAAAATTGTTGTCCCAACCCATATGAATTTCCTCTTGATGTGTCCAAACGAAGGAATATACCCCTTCAATGATCTCAATCCCTCGATTTTCCCATTCATTTATTAGGCTCTATCTATCATAGGTATATAGGAATATCTTATCTAGGAACTCAAGGGAACTTACTGCTATGAAAAACTACTAGAAAACAACAACAAACACTTGTTGTTTTAGCGTAACCCACACAGGGGTTCACTCTCTGGGTATAAAATCCAAAAATATCTATATATGCTCTAACATGCTCTAGAATTCACCCTCCATGTTTGCACCAGCTCCAAGATCTATTATTTTCTCTCTACTTTCTCCTCATGCAACAAAAGTTGATTGTGTAAAAATTGTTGTCCCAACCCATATGAATTTCCTCCTTTTGGATTTCCTTGATTGAATCAAACACTTCCCTAAGATAATTTTACTCAACCCTAATGTGCCCATTAACTATGGGATGTGACTACTCACACCCACCCTCTTACATTTATTCAATTATTGGCTTTGGGAACACTCAATAATAAATCAGAAGATTCATATATGAATAATTTTTTTTAGGAAAATGGGTTAAATTAATATATGTTGGTAATTATCCCTTGGATCCCTCTTTTCCACTCTCATATACCCTCCCCTCTCTTGTGGATTAATTTATCCCCAATCTATGTCCATCTCCCCTTAGCAACTGGTATCACATTTTATTATTAAAAACATAGAAATACAATTTGCATATTACATCGCTTTGGACATAGCCACGCATTATATATACATAAGCATTAATTAAACTAAGGATTATAGTGGGGATGTTAGATAGGGTATAAGTGTATGGGAGTACACCACCAAGTTTATAAAGGTTCCCATCATTCTAGGTATCTCTCCCAAGAACCCATATGTACTCCTCCATTATCTGTGTAGTTTGCACAATAACCTACGAAAGAAGGTGATCCTCTTCAAGACAAATACAATGGATGAGGCATGTGCATATGGACAATACTTGGAGAACATAGGAAGAAAAAAGGGGCAGGCTTATTTTTCTAAGATGAAAGAGAACCATGGAGATTCCAATGGGGGAAAGACTAAGTGGAAAGAGGGAAAAGGTAAGAATACATCAACCAGTACACACAAGTGCAAATATCACAGCAACTAGTGCAATGATTGCAACATCGATGACCACACTGACGAAAAATATTGGAATCTACATCTATATTTGAAATCAAAGAATTGCAAGAAGGATAGAAAGAAAAATAACCCTCTATCCATATATTTGAGCAATCTTGTTGAAAGTAGGTCTAATGTGGATGAAAATATTGTCTTGAAATATATGCAGAAGGAGGTGAATATCGATATCCTTCATCACCAATAAGAGAAGGATATAAAAAAACTCTTCCACATCAATATTTAGGTCAAGACAACCAATATATATGCTATGTTGGCTCTGGCTCATATGGTAATCTCATAGAAATAGATCTAGTCAGTATGATCGGATTGGAGGTTTATGATCATCATAGCTCATATCCATTTGGATCGAAAAAAGGTCAAGGTAAGAAAACAATGTAATATTAAATTTGTTGTAAGTGTTGATTTTATATGTGAGGTATAATTGTGCATCATACAATTAGATGTATGTTGAGTAGTGTTTGGAATCCTTTACATGTATATGAGGGATGCTATATTCATGCAGAGAGCCAATCAGTACAACATTATCAAGGGAAAAAAATCCTTCATCTTTAATATGCACAAAAGAAAATGAAAAATTTCACTAGTAAGTGCCAATCGAGCTAAGAAATTGATCGGTTCTAGAAAGAAATATGTTTTACTTTTCCTAAGGGAAAATTAGTCTTCTCAAGATTTGTTAAAAGTAAATAAATCCCTATAAGAGTGTACTAAGGAGAAGAAAAATGAATTGGAGGATTTATTAAAGGAATATGGGGGAGTTTTGTAAGAGCCTAAATGGATACCATCTAAGAGGGAAGCAGAGGACAAAAGACAATTATCTCTGTATTCTCCATTTTCGAATATTGGGGTGTATAAAAAATTTACTCTAGAAGCAAATGAATTAAAGTAGCAGCTACAACAATTGTAGGAGTAGGGTGTGATTTTACCAAGTACCTCACCTTGTGGGCAACCCTTCATATTTGTGTGTAAGAAGGATGGGAATTTGAGAATTTGTATCGATTAATGGACATTGAACAAGATTACAGTAAAGAATCAGTACCCTCTTCCTAGAATCAATGATCTATTGGAACAATTGAAACATGCCAAGTAGTCCAATGAGATGGGTATGAAATTATGATATTAATCCATGAAAAAATTAGGATATTAGGATTTACAACACAACGTGATAAAAAATTTCGTCGGAATTCAGACAAAATCACCAAAATAATTCAGATAGACCATGACAAGACTTTTCACCATAATTCCAATGAATCAACCATTGGAGTTTTGATAGACAGTGATGAAAGTTTTAATCATATTTTAAATGAGAAAAAACATCATATTTGAATGCTATTTCATCTGAATTCCAATGGAACCATAGTTTGTTGTTATTTTGACAGAAAATACATAAAGAAAATGGATTGAAGTCTTAGCCATAAATGACAAGCTTTTTCGGCTCATGTTTGTCATCGAAAAATGGGCTCAATTTAATAGTATGGGGTTTTTAGAGAAGTAGTTATCAATATGAATAATTGAACCAAGATCAAGTGATTAAACTTTATCATTAATCCTAAAAAGTAGCTTGCAAGGCTCAAGATCCATCAATGAGTCCACAAATCACCACAAATGATCTCTCTATGGGATATATGTCCGTGAAGCTGCAATACAAATACCATTAAAGGGTTTCAAGCACCAAGTATTGGTTGTGGGATGTTATACATGGTAAAGAGAGGAAAATAAAGTATTAGAACCTAAAGTAATCTTTCAGGCATCAAAACGCAAGAGAAATTCCTTCAACCACCACACATAATGTATTGAGAGGACCATCTCCCTCTTAGTTGGGATATGGGAACCATTCGAATATTTTGAGATGAAGGTATGATTCTCATTTCCTAGAACATGTTTGGGGAAGTAAAATCAAGCCTCAAGCCTCCCACCCTACATATCTCTCTCTAACTCCCTCTCTCTCACTGTACTTTTCCCCTCTCTCCCTCTCTACTTATTTACATTTCTCTCTCCTACTAATAACCCCCCTATATTTATTTATCTCTCCCACCCCTCTTCCCCTCTCTCCTTCTCTCCTTGTTTCCATCTCTATCTCTTTCTCTCTTTCCATACTACTCTCTCTTCCTTCCTTCCATCTCTCCATATTGTCCTCCACCTCTCTCTTTATCTCACACTGTCTTCCCCTTCCTCTCTAAATTTCCCCCTTCTCTTCCCTCTCTCTCTTTCAGTATGTATCCCCTCCCTCTCTCTCGACTTTCCCCACTCTATCCCACCCTCTCTGTCCACCTCTCTCTCTCTCTCTCTCTCTCTCTCTCTCTTACATCCTCCATATATCCCTCTATCTCCCTCTCTCCCTCCAAACCTCTCTCTATCTATATGTTTATCTCTCTCCCATATCTCCATATGAAACTCTCTCACTCCATCCCTCAATTATCCCCTCTCTCTCAAACCATCCTCTCTCTAACTCACTCACTCACTCTCTTGCTATCTCCCCCTCTCTCTCTTTTTTTCTCTCTCTCTCTCTCTCCCCTCACCCTATAACCCTATCTCCCTCTCTTCCTCTTTACCTTTGTCTCTCCCCCACTCTTACACCCCCCTCTCTCTTTACATGTCTCTCTCTCTCCATCTCCATATATCCCTATCTCAGATTCCCCCCCCCCTCCAACCATCTCTCCTAGTCTCTCTCTCTCTCTCCCTCTTATTCCCTCTCCCTCCTTCCCTCAATACAACCT